>JAQHUG010000107.1:5769965-5784265 GCA_028555095.1 Dicrostonyx torquatus
AAAAGTAAAACAGCCAGCCACTAGCTCTTACGTTGACCTCAGTCTGAAATGGTGTTCCTGCCTCCTGGAATCTCAGAATGAGACTGTGTGTGTTGAGAGCTGTTTCCTCCCATTTTATAATCCTCTCTAGAGCTGGGATTAAAGGTGTGTACTACTGTGATTAAAGGCATGCACTGCCCAGTTTCTATGGCAACTAGTGTGGCTACTGGGATTAAAGGTGTGTGTCACCATAATCTGGTCTGTAAGGCTGACCAGTGGGACTGTTTTAGTCTCAGATCTTCAGGCAGTCTTTATTTATTAGATACAATGGAAATGCCACTACACACGCGCACACACACCACATACAAGAAAAAACCTAGCATATTAAAAAATATTTGCCACAAAGCCTGGAATACTCTCTAAAACTCAGAGCTAGATAGATGAAAATGAACTAGAATCTCAACATAAAGGTTGAGATCTTTATGTAGCATCTCAAGTCATGGAACAGACAATGGAAAAAGTGTGTGCATTGGGGGTGGTAGCCAGAATCAAACAAATAAAAATAGCAGCAGAGAAGGCTCCCAGGGTGCTTACTCTGAGAGGAACCATCAAGTCACCAAGTGCCCAGCACACACATTTAGATACGTCATGAAAAACCAGATGGAGAGGAGATACCTTCAGAGAAAAGGCTCAGTCCGCCAACACAGAGGCAGAATCAAGCAAATACTTTGCCACCAGGATCATCAGCTTCTAAAAGAAAATTAATATTCTGCAGGAGAATGATTTTCAGCTTGGCTTCACTACCATTTAAATGCAAACAAGAGAGTATTTTGTTGTTGTTGTTTTGTTTTTTTCAAGAAAGGGTTTCTCTGTGTAGCCCTGGCTGTCCTGGAGCTGACTTTGTAGACCAGGCTGGTCTCGAACACACTTGCCTCCGCCTCCTGAGTGCTGAGCTTAAAGATGTGCACCACCATGCCTTGCTGAGAGTATTTTTAAAGATGCAACAATTCACAGAACTCTCTTTCCATGTATCCTGTAGTGGTTGGATTCTGCAATGTACCCCACAAGCTTGGTCCCAGTGGTAATGTCATTTGGGGAGGCTGTAGAGCTTTTACTTAGTAGGGTCTACTTCTGGAAGGTTATACCCAGGCTCCTCTTGGGCTTCCATTCTGTTATAAAGAGCCTCTGGTTTTTTTTTTTTTTTATGTTCCAGACACCATGACTGGTGTGGCTCTGTTATGCCTGCTCCACCGTGATGAACCAACTCTCTCCGAAATTACGAGCTCTGGTCTGTCTGCCAGGTGTGTTGCTCATAGTGATGTAGAGGTAATACATGCCTCATGGCTCCTCTTAGAATGGTGTAGTAAGATTTGTGCTAGTAAAATAAGTCAACCAAGAAAGTAAAATTGGAACCCTGGAATGTCAGATCCAATTTAAGTCTAGTGACCAAAAGTCCCAGGATGACAGTGAGAACCCAGGTTTGTGAACAGTCCTGCCAGAGAGAAAAGGGGGCAGGGGTCCTGAGGAGCTGGTGGTTTGATTGACTATGGAAGGAATAGGACATTTAAAATTTTTTGAAAACATAGTAAAGTGTGTAGTCAAAGTGGTTCAGTGATGACCTGAGTCTGTCACATGGTACAAGGAAAGAACTGTTCTTGCAAGTTGTCCTGTGGGCTCTATGTCTGTACTACAACATGCATGAATGTACACATACACACACACACACACACACACACACACAGAGAGAGAGAGAGAGAGAGAGAGAGAGAAATAAAAATTTTTAAAAAAGAAGGAAATAAATTGTGAAAGATAAAAAAGTGATTTAAAATTTCAGGAAAAGCAAAAATATGTAAGAAAATCATGGTTCAAAAATCATGATTTGGAGCAGCTGTACTGAATGAACTGCCTGTGATGTCAAGCACACACGATGGTCAGCAGACCCCTAGAGATCTGAACTCAGATCCTCAGCAAGCACCTTGCCCACAGAGTTATCCTACCAGCACACACACACACGCATACACCTTTAGAAGTGATTATTTAGCTGGGGTGGTGGCTCAAACCTGTGATCTAGGACTCAGAAAGCTGAGGCAGGAGAATGGTCATGAGTTCAAATTCAGTCTAAGTTCATGGTGAGTTTCAGAAAAAACAGGTTGCAGATTCAGACTCTGTCTTAAGAAGAAAGAGTCAAAGGGGGGATGTGACAGGAAGAGGGGCACCAGGGAGTTGTGCAAGGACATCATCACCCCTGGTTGCCAGGTTCTCTCTGTTCCGACGGCCCTCTAATTTGGGCAGATTCCCTCTCTCAGTATTATTTTATCTCCTGTAAAAGGGAGACAGTGTTTTTAACCTGCTAGCTTGTGGCGTGTTTCCAAGACTTGCTCCCCAATCCTGTTCAACTTCTCTTTTCCTCCCTCCTAGGCAGGTATGGGGAATCTGAGGTATAAGACTGGCTTTAAAAATTCCGTCAAAAAGAAAAAAAATTTCTCAGTTGCTGAGAAACATTCTTTACAGCACAGCAGTGAGGGGGGTGTTTTATCTCAGTGTGTGTGAGAGTGTATGTGTGTATCAGTGTAAGTATGTAAATGAGTGTGTGTGCCTATGAGCATGGTGTGTATGCTTCTTCAAATGTGTGAGAATATGTGTGTATGATCATGGATGTCTGTGAGCACGAGTGTGCATGTATGTGTGTGTGTGCAAGAGTGTCTGTGAGCACAGTGTGTGTGCACATGGGCATCTATTAGCACGAATGAATGTGTGTGTCCACGCTTGTGTGCACATAGGTACCTGTAAGCGTATCCACATGAGTGTCTGTAAGTACAAGTGTGTTTGTGTGTATTTGTGTGTGTGTGTGTGTGTGTGTGTGTGTGTGTGTGCGGGTGCACGTGGATGCCTCTAAGTTTGTGAAGTGAGTGTATGTGTGTGTGTATCATTGCCTAGTGGTCCCTCTTTCATACTTGGAGAGAGAGTGTCAGCTGGAGGCTGCGGTGCTGCAAGCGTCTCACTGAAAATGGAGGGCAAGAGGGTGACTGCTTAATGACTAGATGTTAAATGTTCCAAACAATTTATACATTTAGAATCCCAAGTTTTCAAAACTCAGCGCGCCGTGCCGTTCTGCAGATCTTGTTTATAACACATTCTGCTAAAATTATCCTGGTGCCTCCTGCGCTGCCTGTAGCACAGATGCTCCGGAACCTGAAGCTGTTTGGCTTCCAGAGACTCCTGCCCAAGTTATTTGCGTTTGCCGTAAATGAAACGTGAAACCGAGGAACCACGGCTCAGAGGATTTTTATAAATATATGCCTAATCTTCGCAGCGGGCACTGGGGTTCAAGTTTTATTTATGTGTGTTTTTGCCTCCTAGGGCCCCAAAGGACTTGTTTTCCCTTGTGTCTGCAAGGATTTCTTTCTGTAAAGAAGAGGGGGCGTCAGGGTAGAACCAGATGATTCCTAAGGACTCTGCCCGGGTCCAGGAAGGTTCTGGCTCTGCTGCCCATGTTCAGCAGTTCTTACCACAACCTCAGGCCTCATTCTGCCTCATCTAAGCAATAGGAACAGTTCTAATTCACTCTGGGGATTATGCAAAATGCTCAATAAGGTTGCCTCACTCATTCAAAGGACATTTACTGAGCTAGGTGGTGTTTTGTTTTTGTTTTGTTTTAAATGTCTGCTGCATGTTAGTTTGGGAGTGGAGTGCTTTCAACAAAACCGGTGGTCAGACAAGCACTCCAGGCCTGGGGAGAGAGATTTTGAAATCTCCCAGGTGACTTCAACATGAAATCGAGTCTGAGAACCACTGACCTAGATAAGTGGCTCTCAGACTTTTATGTGCAGATCATTCCCCTGGGTTTTGTTAAAGAATATCACACAGAATAGGTGGGAGAGCAGGGTTGCTAAGCACCGCATCTCTAACAAGCCCTTGGGTGATGCTGTTGCTGGTGTGTGGACCATGCTGGAGTCCAGCATCTGGGCACCGGGAGAGTTCCTGGGGGTGCCAATGTCACACCAGTTGGTGGCAGCTGCTGCTCATGTGGCTCTTATAAGAGGCACAGATAATTAAGCAGATGGTGACAATAATAAATACTATGCAAGAAGTACAGGGACCTGTGGAAGCTCTCAGAAGGATAGAGGGAACCAAAAAACCAGGCTTTGAGGATTTAGGACAGCCTTTGTGGAACAGGCTACATGTTAGCCCATGGAAAGGGGAGGGGTGCTGGAAAGGGTGGTGCAGGCAGAGGGAACAGTGCAAAGGTCAGAGTGCCTGGAGACCCCAGGTGAAGACAGAAGTGTGAGTAGAGCTGAGGCAGAAGTGGATGGGGGAGGGAGGGAAACATCTGGGGGTTGGGGAGACATGGTTGACTTCCCCTGTGGGACCATCACTCATTTTACTTATTCCTCTATTCTCCAAGCCACTGTCACCAAAGCAAGATTAGACTCGCCCTGCTGCGTGTGGCACTCAAGACCAGCTGCTGCCTGGACAGCCCTGCTCCCATCCCAGGCCTTCCAAAGCTCTAGACCTATGTATGAAGCGGGATGGACACATAGATCTATGGAACTGTGGATCAGTGGGTCTGGGTAGGTTCTGATAGACTTTGAGCAGAGCAGGAGTAACTAGGGCTCAGGGGGTGTGCCCATAGGTGGATGTCTAGGAGTGTTTCTTCTGGGGGGGAATTTAAAGGTGCCATGACTTCAACTTGTCAAAGAAAACAAAAAAGGACATTGTAGAGGTAGTGACATGCCAAGAGAATTGTGGTCAAGCCATTAAGGCTGCATGAAGGGGTCTCAGGAACTGGCTCAACCCTTAAACATCACTGATGTCCCAGTGCCTGGCACAAAGCTGAAACTAAAGTGTTTATTGAGTGAATGTTGGAGGCTGGTTGATTTTATGTACTCCCAGTTCATGTATTGAAGCCCTTATGACCTGTTTGACCCTATATGGAGAATGGGCCTTTGGGAAAAAAAAATAAGTCTTGGGGGTAGAAGAGGAGGGCTCACATTCTCTCCTTCCCTGTCTCTTATGGTGTGAAGGCATATAAAAACAGTCAGGCTGGCCAGTGATGGCCCATGCCTTTAATTCCAGCACTCGGGAGGCAGAGTCAAGCAGATCTCTGTGAGTTAGAGGCCAGCCTGGTCTTCTTCAGAATAAGTTCCAGGATAGGCACGCCAAAGCTACAAAGAAATCCTATCTCAAACAAAAACCAAACCAAAAAAAAAAAAAGCCAGTCAGAAGGTATCTGTCTACATTTCAGGAAGACAGCTCTTTCCAGGGACTCAATGACTAATACTTGATCAGGGATGTCCCGCCTCCAGAGCCAAGAATATAAAGTTACAAAGATTGAGCCACCCATTCTATGGCATTTTGTTATGCCAGCCCAAGGAGACTAGTACAGGCATGGTCTGGAAAAGATAGGTTCTGGCTGCACAGGTGGCCCTGCAAGCTACCAGGGTTTAGTTCAGGTCGCATCATGAGTCATTAAGACATTGTTGACAAGTAGCTTTCCTCACCCACTACTACCTCTGACGCCAGGCCAGTTTGGGATATCTGGTACATCTATGACTCTCTACCCTCCAGTATTAAAGAGTTAATGTTCTAAATAGTACAGGCAAAGCCACTGACTATCAGTCTGCCAGGATTCAACAGTTAGATCCTGGGAACTTCATCCCTGGTTGCTAGTAACATGAGCTTCCAAGAAAATGATCCACGTGGGGGTACCAAAGGTTGCCTGGTTGACAATGGTGGCAAGTACTTAAGTGATGGAGTAGGGCCAAAAGCCCCACCCACCCCAAACTAGCCCAGGAGGTTTTCTGTTCCCATGCCCTATACTTGTCTCTGTGCTTCTGGTCTGCCACACCTGTCTCTCTGTTTCTCCTGGATCAGCGTGATCAACCTGACTCGTGGCCTCTTACACAGCCAGTAAGCAGCATCCTTCACGGCCTCCACTGCAGTTCCTGCCTCCAGATTCCTACTTGATCTGGCTTCCCTTCGTGATGGACTGTAACCAATAAGATGAAAGAAACTCTTTCCAACTTCCTTTGGCCATAGTGTTTAGCATAGCTAGTACTGACTTGTTCTCTATAGCTTGCTCAGCATGCTTACTTATCCAGCTCAGGGCCACAGGCACTACCTACAGTGGGTTGCCCCCGCATCATCAATTATAATCAATAAAATGCCCCACAGACATGCCCATAATCCATCTGATGGAGGCAATTTCTCAACTGAGGCTTCCACTTCTCTGATGACTTTAGTTTGTGTCAAGTTGGCAAAAATTGACTAGCTCAGCTTCAGTGCCTAATCATCTCACGACCGCTCAACAGAGGCTCATGATGGGGTCGTGCTGACTGATGCTCATGGTGTGATCCAGTAAATGGGATGCTTAAGTGTGTGATCGTTGTGTGTCTGAGTGCCTAAGGCAGGAAAAATTCTCCAGAAGAAAAACACAGGCCCTAGAAATGAGAGATGTAGGTAACAAAATAGTGTCAAAGAATGTGTGTTTCACATCCAGGTCCTGCAGTGTCATGGAAGGTTCTGGAAGCATAATGTGGTAGGATTTGGGAAAAGTGGTTCCCATGGTGATGCAGAGAAGAATGGAGGAGGATAGGAGAAGCCCCTAGAGTGTCAGACAGGAAGTATGGGGATCACTACTAAAGGAGGCAGCAGAGGTGAGGAATGAGGATGACGATGGGGACTGGGACACGTGAGACAAGTCTTGTTCATTACCTGGGAGTCGTTATTGTGAAGAGTGATGAGCAGGGACCCTAGAGAAGACCCATGTGTGTGCACTGTCTCCATTCTTCAGGTGGCTGAAGAGGGGAGAAGATCTGATCTGTGTAATCTTACCAATGGTCCTGTTGTCACACCAAGATTTTCTAATGAGCTACACCTGACTTGTGAACATGGCTTTGTTTCAACACAAGACCTATTCTTTGATGGATCATTTTACCTATGAAGCCTAAAATGTCTACTATGTGGTCCTTCCGCAACCACAGATCCTCCCTCTCCTCTCATTGCCAGGGACTGTGCATCGCTTCTTCCACAGGGCAGAACATAGGCAGCCTTTGTATTTTTAATCTAAAAGTGAGTCCTGGTTGGCCAGAACACAGCAGGCAGTTTTGGTATCATTACCAGGTTGTATCCCCGGGGGCCTAGTGCAGATAACTTTCTGCATATCTCCTACACCATGGTCCCCACCACCCCACAGCACCTGGACCCCATTGCTTATGCTCCTAAGGAGAGTGGATGTCAAGGAATCTGCAGAAAGCTGAGGCTTGTTATTAAGCTGCAGTGTGGAAGGGCTAGCAGGCTCTCTGCAAGCAGATCTTAACAGTACAGGTGTGAGGGACCAGAGACGAAGGGGAGAGCAGGGGGATGTCAGTACATACACCCTAGGCTACTGCCAAGTTCAGCCACAGTGGAAGAACTGTGGGCAGGAGAAGGACTACTTAGAAAGAACTACGAGGGCAGGAGAAGGTGGGAACATGGCCCTGGACACTCTAAGGATGCAGTGAGGCCAAACTGGTGAAAGATGATAAGAATGAATACAAGAGGCTTTGGGGTGTGTCTAGGAAAAGACGCACCCCAGATCCCCACTGCTTAGCGAAAGGATGAGGGTAACAGAAGACAGACTCCACACTCTTCCTGTGTGTTCACCAAGGAGCATGTTAATCAGTTTACAGCACGGTTGCTGTGTGTCTGCAGCAAGCAGGCATTAGACATCCTCTTTCTGTCTCAAAGCTCATTACTGAAGTAAGGCAAACATGTGACAACATGCACAGATTTGAGGTGGACAGTAAAATGACTCTGTACAAATTGAACAGGCACACATGTGTACACATGCACAGGCATATGCAGGTATACATGCATGTGCACACAGGTACACATAGACATACACACTTTATATCCGCATGCATATACATATGTCCATGGATATATAAAATACACATACATGCTTGTATAGACACACATATGTTACATACGCACATACATATGCACATGTAAACATATATCTGAACACATTAACACAGGTGCATACATATATATCTATAAAGATGATATATATGAATATGGTTTACATCTATTTGCATGCATACATACAACATACATGCTTACTGCATAGGCATGTGGATGAATGCACATGCAAATATGCTCACACAGAGGTACACATATGTACTCATATACACACGCAGGCGCGGGTGTAGTCCATGTATGAAGATACATGTAGGCACACATGAATATATATATATATATATATATATATATATATATATATATATATTGCTAGCGAGACCTAAGGAAATGCCCCCTGCAGACTCTGTGAAGTGGTCCTGTTGAGGAGGCCAGCTGGGCAAGAGTTACAGCAGTCCCTGACTGTAGTCTTGGGGCCACCAGTACCCATAATTTCAAATCCCTGCATTTTGCCAACGACCAGAGGGAGCTTGGCATGGATTTTCCCCTGTAGAGCCTCTGGATGGAAATGAAGCCCAGTGGGAACCCTGACTCAGCTTCCCAAGATCTCATATAAGAGCCTGGGACCCATAAAAGCTGTGGGAATTATTTTAGGCCACTGATCTTGTGGTCAGCTGTTAACCTCTCGGGTCAGGGCCTTGTGAGCAAGGTATATGTCTGCCAGGCTGTGTATGCAGTGGCTAGAGATGTGTGTCTGAATGTTTGGGTCTTCACGTATGTGTCTAGGGTGTGTGTTTGTGTTTGTAGATACCCATGAAAGCATGTGTTGATGTGACTGAGGTTGTTGCATGTGTGTCTTTGAGTAAGCAAGCATATACCACACATGTGCATGCTGTGCTGCCCTCTTTTTTTTTTTATTACTTCCTTCTTGGGTTTGATGTTGTGGGTGAATAAAATTTAAAGAGCTCTAAATTTTTTAAAAAGGGCCCTAAAGGGAATGGAACGCCCGTGTGTGAGTCATTACTTGAACACCTGTGAACTGTTGATTTTAATTGGGCTACAGCTGTCAGGTTGTGGAGTGGGAGGGATTGGTCCCTTGCTGGTCTGACTCCAACACCCTCCTCTCCTGTTAGTCCTTTGTTTGGGCAGGAGACAGGAGCAGAAGGGCAGGGTGGCTTCTGGAACCCTGATCTTCAGCATCCCAGTGGGCAGCAGAAAGAGGCTACATGCCCTTGGCAGGGTAGTAGGCTTGGGTCCAGCCTTCTGTGGAAGATCACTCTTTGCAGAAGCAAAGAACCGTGACTGTTCCTAGCTGCAAACTCACCTGAGTAGGAAAAACAGCAAAAGACAATGGCAGCCAGCACCAGAGCTGTCCTCTTCTGAGCACCTACCAAGCTGGCACAGATCAGTCCTGCTCCATAGCTGAGGAACGGAGGCACAAGAGAGTAAAGACTTGACAAGGCCTCACAGCACTGAACACTCACAGATGCTTCAGTCCGCACACTCAATTATGCCCACATCTACACACACTTGCCCTTGGAGAGAGTCCCACACATTTGGGAAAACGTTCTCAGGAGCTCATCACCCTGCTCACAGTCACTGCTAGACACAAAGTTTGTACACACACACACACACACACACACACACACACACACTTGCCAATGTATGTCTTCCACCCACATGCAAGCATACACTGGGCCCATACCGCCTCAGACATGTATCCTTGAACTCCCTATGACACATGCTCGGCATGTCCACTGATCACAAGTGTGGTGATGTGTGCCTGCCAAAAGCTGTTTCCATCACAAAACACCTCCAGGACACACCAGCTTTCCTTCCTTTGGACAGGACACATCCTCCTTGGACATCTGCCTCACTAGGCAGCACCCCTCAGAGTGGCTCCACCAACCTGTTCCCACGTGGCAGGGCTGCATGTGTTTCTTGCAACCTCATAGTGGGCTGTACAAACAAGCATCTGGAGGGTTGGATAGGGTTTGGTCATCCTCACATCTGCTGGTCTGCAGGGGCTGCTGCGAAATGACTGAACCCTGTCCTCTGTTTTTGTCAGTCCAGTCTGTTATGTCCACACCCAGAGGTCAAGTGTGTGACGCATGTCCTGACATGCCTACCCTTCCCCCGTTCAACAAACCACATAGAAGAAGAGCTGTATGGCCCAATCATAGGCTAATCCTGTGTCTTCTGAGCTGATCACACTGCATCTGGGTTCTGGTGCCTTCTCCAATCCAAGGTCACCTGGACCTTTATTTCAAGTACTATATGCATCCCCATTCTGAGGGCAGCAAGGTCTAGCCTCCCTTCTGCCTCTGCCCTTCGAGGTGTCGCTGTCACTTGGCTTTATTTGATGAAGGCTACACTGGCCACAGCCTGTCTTTCCTTGTCCTGTTGCCTGGCTCCCTCTCCCCTGCCCCTGGCTGCTGGACACAACACAGTACCCTGACACTACCATCCCCTTACATCATTCTCCAACATCGGCTCACTCAAGGCTGCCAGGTAGACCAGGCTTCAGCAGCCTGAGCTCTGTGTGCCCTCCTCTGTCGGCCGCAAGTCCCCTGTGTCCTCTGCTTCTGGAGGCCTTCCTTCTTGCCACCGAGGATCACTATGCTTCCCTTTGTGGACAGAACCACTTAACTTCTCATCTTAAAGTCACTGGGCTCATCTACAGTCAGAGGCCTTGCGACCAAGCGAGCCCACGATGATGTTTCCCTTCCAGGACTCTACCCCTACTGGAGGCACGCTGTTCCTGGCTCAGGCCACCTTTCACCTGAGCGGTGACTCCTGTCTCAGTGAATCAGCACACGCTACTTGCTATAGGCACAATCGCAATGTATTTAATACAGACTGGAAGCCACTCCATAAATTAGAAGAGAAACTAGGGTGTCATTCCATCCCTACTTGAGGGCCAAATAAGTCTACTCAGTGAGTAACATGTCCACTCCACAAATACATGCTGGTGATCAGGGCTTCTCCACTGATGATCTGTCCAATTGCTTCAGTCAGCAGATCCCCAAAGACATTGCTAGAAGAGAAGAAGACAATAGAATCAGACACAGAGGGCTAGTGAAACATTGTGGGATAACCAACTGCAAGGAGACACAGAGTAGAGGAATAAGCCAGGAGGTCTTCCTGGAGGAGTTCAGACAGCAAGGATCCAAGTCATACCATAGGGCATGAGCCAGTGAAACTTAATCCACACCACAAATGTCTCTGCTGCCTTGAACTCCCCAACTGTAGAAACCTGGCTTCCCTTTTCCTTAAAATGAGTAAAGTTAAGACTGCCTTCTCCCAAGGCATCCCTGCACCCTCCTCTCCTTTACGCACCGTCCCTTTCCAGAGACATTCCTGGTTGACAAATTTAGGATGAATGATGGCTTAAGCTCTGCTTCCGGTGGCCCTTGAGCAAGCAGCCCACAGGCACAGGCAACAGGAATCCCTTGCCCCTTTGCTCCAGTAGAACTGCCTGGGGAGGCCCCATTTCAGCGCTTATCAGGGTGTGTGTATCTTATCCCAGGGTTCATCCTACAGGTACATTTGGCTCTCACACAAAACTGTACTCTAGCTTGTATTGGGGGAGGGGCAAGGTGATGATTGGTCTTCCATGGTCTTCTCTCCTCCCCTCCTCTCCTTTGTCCCCATCCTCTCTCCTCTTCATTCTTCTTTCCAATAGACCCAGGGATAGTTCTCCTGCCTTGGCCTTGGAGTACTGGGATTGCAGGTCTGAGTCACCATACAGGGCTCAGTCCCTTTTAGTTCCTAAGTCAGTTAGGACTCAGATGTGAGTCATGGCCACCAGGCCATTTCCTGAACTATAGGTGCCCTGACCTCCCTGCTCTGGCTTTCTCTGTCCCTTATCTTTGCTCTATGACAGGGGCTCAAAGATAGCCCTCCCCTCACATCTTCACTATGTGAAAAATACAGCTACTATCTATTTAAGAGGGAGCTCTCTGCATGGTTCCCCTATTTTCTCACATTCTCTCTGGACAACAAGTCTATTTTTACTTTAGTTCATGAAATCTGTCTTTTGAAATAATTAACCACCTTCTTGCAGTAACTTTTCTTTACCAGGGAATGAAAAATCACACAACACATTGGACTGTTTTTCAACAGTCACCTCAGATTATGCAGTTGCTGTATTGTGATAAAATCTGTAGATGAGGGAAGTTGGGATGATGGTCCCTCGGGCCACTCATCCTAGTTCACAGAGGAGGATGGCTGCACCAGGCTGGGGCAGGAAGGGCTTTGCCAGGCTCCCCAAGAGTTTAAAAGCAAGAACTGGTCTAGGCTCTTCCTTTTCCTGCCAACCCAAGACCCACACAGTTCCTTCTACTTGGTCACTGTCCTCACCTCTGGGAAAAGCTGTGCATTTCACTCCCCCTTTAATCGCCCAAAGTTGAACCCAAATGTACAAACAGGCACAAAGTGGTCCAGCACTTGTAACTTGTCTAGGATGTGGGCTCTCTACTGCCAGACAGCTTGGAATATTCCCAGGGCAAGAGGGCAGTTTCCTGACCCCAAGATGACCCATGTACACTGCTGTCTTCCTCCTTTTCACTCTTTTCTCCTGTGCTAGGCTGATCACCTCCTCTTCTTCCACCTCTTCCTCCTTCTCCTCCTCTTCCTCTTTCTTTGTTTTGTTTCTTTGAGACAGGGTTTCTCTGTAGCTTTGGGGCCTGTCCTGGAACTAGCTCTTGTAGGCCAGGCTGGCCTCGAACTCACAGAGATCTGCCTGCCTCTGTTTCCTGAGTGCTGGGATTAAAAGTGTGTGCCACCACTACCCTGGCTTCCAGGGGCTTAGCTCTGCTCTCTGATCTTCAGGAAAGCTTCATTTGTTAAAACACAAACAAAATATATAGAGCTCTTGCCCAGTTTCTCCGTAGACTGGTGTCCCTCCTCATGGTTACCATGATTCCTTCCTCTGCTACCCTTTTCCTATGTTTCATCTGTTAGCACTCAGATATGCTGTCCTGACCTCTTTGGTAACACGTCTTTCTGTCACCCCTCACCTGTGCATCTCATTCTCAGAAGGGCTAGGTGATAGTGCCCCTTCTCTCTTTCTTATCCTCCAGCTTACCCCATTTGAACCTTGGTTCCCATCACTCTGAAGAACATCCTGGCCAAATTCATTGAGGTTGTCTGGGAACCATGACTTCTGGCTCTTTGGCCTCTGCCCTCTGGAAGGAGGTGGAAAGCTGTGAGAGAACCTGTTTAGCCACTACAGGCATGGTCCCTGCCGCCTCATCTGCTGACACTGTCTTCACTCTGCTGGCTGACTGGCTGGCCTCCCCAGTTCTCCCAACTCGAACAGCTCCAGAAAATAAGAGTTCCCTTGATGGGGCTCTGATCTATTCCTAGTGCCCACCAGTGTGCAGCACACAGCCAACACAGCCTGAGTGTGTCAACTGAGTGAGGGCGTGAGGGGCAGGGTCTACTAGCTTGCTTGTGTTTATCTGCGTGTTCTTCTGGGCCAGAGGCCACAGGAAGCCATACTTAAAATTCAGCTGTGGTCTTGTTATAACATTTTGCTGAAGGGACTCACCTGCAATTAGAAGTCTGTTTCTCTCTTGTTTTTTTTTTTCATGATAAAATATGATGAAAATCTATAATTTTTTAATTGTTTTTATTGCATTATACATTTTTCTTCTCTCCCCTCCCTTTTCCCCCTTTCCCCTTCTACTCTCTCTCATGACCCCCATGCTCCCAATTTACTCAGGATATCTTTTCTTTTTCTCCTTTCTATTTAGATTCATGAATGTCTCTCTTAGGGTCCTTTTTGTTCTCTAGATTCTCCGGGATTGTGAATTGTAGGCTGGTTTTTTTCCCTCTATGTCTAAAAGCAACTTATGAGTGAGTACATATTATATTTGTTTTTCTGGGTCTGGGTTACCTCACTCAACATGATGTTTTCTAGATCCATCCACTTGCCTGCAAATTTCAAGATGTCATTATTTTCAGTGCTGAGCCGAACTCCATTGTGTAAATGTACCACATGTTCCTTATCCACTTCGGGAGGGCATCTAGGTTGCTTCCAGGTGAAAAATCTATAATCTTCACCCTGACAGGTCCAGTTCTCATCTCCCAACACTGCACTCCATAGTCTTGCCCCTCCGCCTCAATACCCACACAGACAGCTGGGGACTAGCAGGCCAGGCTCTGTCTTCCGTCTGTCTCAGTCTCCCAGGATCACTATTTTAGTCAGGGTTACTATTGCTGTGATGAAACACCATGACCAAAGCTACCTGTGGAGAGAAGGATTTATCAGCTTTCTCATCCACATCACATATCATCATCAAAGGAAGTCAGACAAGAACTCAGACAGGGCAGGAACCTGGGGACAGGAACCTGGGGCAGGAGCTGATGCAGAGGCCATGAAGGGGTGTTGCTTACTGGCTTGCTTTTCATGGCTT
>JAQHUG010000107.1:5786290-5814913 GCA_028555095.1 Dicrostonyx torquatus
AAAAAATATTTATTTATTTATTATGTATACAATATTCTGTCTGTGTGTATGTCTGCAGGCCAGAAGAGGGCACCAGACCTCATTACAGATGGCTGTGAGCCACCATGTGGTTGCTGGGAATTGAACTCAGGACCTTTGGAAGACCAGGCAATGCTCTTAACTACTGAGCCATCTCTCCAGCCCTGAGCAACCAACAACTTTGTGAGCTGCTGGAGACCCTCCAAGCCTGCTGTTAGCTCCTGGGCTGCCACCATATCCAGCAATTGCACAAAGACACATGATCCCTGCATACATTCACACATGTCCTTAACACGCTATTGTATATATATTTTCATAAAACTACAGTCATCTGACTCACTTTGTTCCACCTTGTATATACACATAATTGTACACACACACACACACACACACACACACACACACACACACACCACAGTAAGGGCATCTGAATATTCCACCAAAGATCTCAATTCAAGAGATAAAAGTGTCCTAGACGGTAGGTCTGGTTCTGCAGGACACATCACATGCATGTCTTCCCAACAGATAAGAGTGCATCAGAGGGATTCGGCACACACCAATGCAGCCTGTTTTCAGAGAGGAGATAGGAGGTCTGAGTATAACACTCTGTGCTCCCACTACCCAGAGGAAGCAGCACAACCCAAAGAAGGGGTGGCACGCAACAGGACAACTCTGACTACCAGGCGATGGGTACTGAGCATGTGCATCTAGGATCTCTGAACCGTTTCTCTTTCCCTCTCTGTGAACATCTCATGAGAAGGTGACTTATCATTACCATTTTATAGTTGAAGAAATTAGGTTAGAGAGTTTGGTGACTTACAGAAGGGGCCATGACTAGTGAGGTCCAACTTGGGATTCCAATGAGATCTGCCTCAATTAGCTGCCTTCCTCACTGCATATTCAGAAAAGGTGAGCTTGAACCAAACAATAACTGACAAGGATGGGGCTTAGGGTGAGAGTTACACTGAACAGAGAAAGAAAAGGGGGAGACTGGTGGTTTGGACATTGCACAGCCCACAGGAATGGGGCAGAAGGCAGGCCTTCCAGGAGAACCCCAACACTGAGGAGGATGGAGCCAATTTAATAGGAATTAATGTCTCCTCAGAAATCCAAAATAATGATGAAATGGTGGTGATTATAATGATGGTGTTGACACTTTGTGAAGCATTTTTGAGACGCTGCTACACATATCAGGAGCAACTTCACTTTGAGTCCTCCCAATAGCCCTGTATAGGGAAATTTTTAACCTCTATAGGTAAGGAAACTCAGATTTAAAATTTTTTATTTATGTGTATATCTTTCTCTGTGTGTGTGTGCGTGTGCATGCGCGCACACACACATTCAGTTGCTATATTGGTACAGTTGCCCCGGAGGCCAGAAAAAAAACCAGATCTCATGAAGCTAGAGTTACAGGTGGTTATGAGCCACTTTTCACGGGTGCTGAGAATCAAGCTTGGACACTGAGCTCCAGCCCTATGTAAGAAGTCTCAGACTCATGCTGGGTAGTGGTGGTGCATGTCTTTAATTCCAGCACTCAGGAGGCAAAGGCAAATGCATCTCTGAGTTTGAGGCCAGCCTGGTCTACAGAGTGAATTCCAGGACAGTCAGGACTACTCAGAGAAATCATGTCTCAAAAAACTAAAAAACTCAAAGCCAAAAAAGAAAGAAAGAAAGAAAAAAGAAGAGAAAATCAGTCTTGAGGAAATTGCTAAACCTCAGAGTTGAAAGTCATGCTGGGCCTCGCCATGATTTTAACTTCATCCCTGCCCAGATGTGTGAGAAGGAACTGAGGGTTTGGTGCCCTGGTCATTCTTCTTACACATGTTCAGAAATGGGAAAGAATTTAAGAATGAAAAATGGAAGATAATAGTTTTTGAAGTACTGTTGAAAATACTTGGATTTCTGGGCAGTAGCTTGAGACTGAAGAAATGGGAGAGTACAGTTTATCAATTAGTGATTTTAAAATGCCATTGTGATTTGTCCTTTTCTTTCTTTAATTGAAAAATCTATTCGCCACATTGAAGTTCTTGGAAAAACACAAATGACACTTGGTGGAAGTGGGTGGTACAGAAAAAAGAGCAGCATGTCAACCTACCATGGGGATCAGAGCCTTCATCCTTCAACAGTACCTTAGATCTGATGATGAATGCTTAGGGGAAAATGTTTTAAATGCTGTGAGCTTATCCCCATCAATCTGAGAATGTTACCAAGTCACCAAGATTCTGAATTTAGAGGATGAGAGAGAGAGAGTGAATTTTTAAATTTTGTTTATTTGGTTTGGTTGGTTGGTTTTTGTTTTTTGAGACAAGGCTTCACTGTGCAACCCTGTCTGTCCTGGAACTCACTTTGTAGACCAGGCTGGCCTTGAACTCACAGAGATTTGCCTGTCTCTGCTTCCTGAGGGCTGGGATTAAAGACGTGTGCCACCACTGACCTGGTGTGATAGATTTTTTTTTTAAAGACAAGATTTCATGTCTGGGTGGCCTCTAATTTGCTATGTAGCTGAGAACAGCTGTGAACTTTGGATTCTCCTGTATCATGTCAAACACTTGTGTTACAAGCATGCACCACTGCATCGGGTTTATATGGTGCTACATACCAAACCCTGAACTTCATGTATGCTAGGCAAGTATTCTAACTGAAATGAGTAGGATGTTTATCAGCACCACGGACAGCAGCCAACCAGCCATGTTCGGGGAGCTGTTCTGAGTACTAGGACGAAGACCGGCATGCTCCCACATAGATCAAATATGTTTACTGCATGTTGGCACCAGTCCCGTGTTGCAGATGTATCATCTCATTTAATATACCCAACATGCCTGTGCTATAGCCATCGTTCTTCCCATTTTACAGATTCAAAGATAGGTGGCAGAGAGCATCTTGTCTAGGATCCCTACAGACTGAAATGGAATGTAAATCTACAATCACCTAGGTAGTGATTTAGCCCCTTTTCTATGCTTCCTCCACATGTCCCCAAGGACTTCCCATCCTCTTGTCTCACTGGGTGTGAAAACCTTGAACCTCTTCAAGACATGTCACAAGTACAGACCACGTCTAGCGACTGTTAGTTCTGTGAGTAGTGCATATCCCTGAATTACACTTCTGGCTTTGAGAAGCACAGTCTGCAGGCTGAGATAGATAGAAAGAGCTCATCCAGAAGCCCTAGCTCCATCCAGTACTACCCTAGGAGCTTCTGCAACCTAAGCTTCTCCCCAGTGAGCTTCCCATAGGATGTCTCTTATCATCTGCTCCCTGAGACCCACAGCCAGTGCACCACCTGTAGCAAGCAAGATGAGTCTGTGGAAGTAAGCTCAGGCCTGGCTTAGAACATCCTTTACGTTTAGATTCATTCTTGCAGGAAATATGGAGTCTCAAAAAAAAAAAAAAAACCAGAATCTTATGTAGCACAGCTGGCCTTGGGCTCACTATGTAGCCAAGGATAACTAACCTTCAACTCTTTAACCTCCTGTCTCCATCTCTGGAGTGCTGGGATTACAGATATGCATCCCCATACCTGGTTTATGCAGTACTGAGGGTGGAACCCCAGGCTTAGTGTAAGCTAGATGAGCTCTCCACCAACTGAGTTAAATCCAGCCATACTCATCCATTTCTGAAGCTTTGACTCAGATCCAGATGTTTGGCCATTTATCATTTCATCTTCATCTCACTCCTGTCAGGAATCCCCCTGAGGTAGCTCCACCCTTCTTTCCTAATATTTAACCAATCAAAACACAGAAATATGTGGGAGGGTCCACCTGTATTTCTGTGTTTTGATTGGTTAAATAAAGGGTTGGCCTAACTATAAGCCAGGCAGCCCTTTATTTAACCAATCAAAACACAGAAATACAGGTGGACCCTCCCACACCTAATTAATATTCATAAAGGGGACTTATCCCAGGTCATGGAGCTGAGGCCAACAGAAACCTGTCAGCATCATTCCTAGCTGTGCTGGTCCAATTTTTGTCAACCTGACCTAAGTTTGGGTCATCTGGGAAGAGAGAACCTCAATAGAAAAACTGCCTCCATTAGATTGGCCTGTGAGCAAGTCTATAGGCTGTTTCCTTGGTTGGTGATTGATGTCGGAGGGCCCAGTTCACTCTGGGCAGAGCCATTCCTGGGCAGATAGGTGGTCCTGGAGTATAAGAAAGCAGGCTGGAGTCAGGTGATGACGTAGGATTTGGCATTTCTGATTAAATTCCTGCTCCTTACTAAAAAGAATAAAAGAAAAAGAAAGCAGGCCGAGGAAGCTATGTGAAACAAGCCAGCAAAAAGCATTTCCCCATGGTCCCTGCTTTAGCTCTGACTTTAGGATTCCTGCCTTGAATTCTTGCCCTGATTCCTTTCTTCATGGACCCCATCCTTCGAAAACCAGTGGTACTTGCCCATCCCCCACCCTGAAGTTACTTTTGGCTGTGGTGTTTTATCATAGCAATAGAAAACAAATCAGGTCAAACTCTGCCTCAGGCAAAGGACCAAGAATTCACACAAAGACCTGAGATGGGAGCTGAGGTATCCTCTTTGTGCCCTTGGGGACCTGGGCACCCCAGTTGCAGCCATAAAGCACAGGGTAGGTTCAAGACAATGGTACTGTCTGGGTTCTTAGGTAGGTGTATATGTCCACATGAGTATGGGGTCTCTGGATTCTCGGGTCCTAAGGTCACCTTTCTGTCTGGAAAGGTTTCATCTTGTATGGCACAAAGTACCCCTCAACAAGGGCTTTTGTCACTCTGTGGTCTTTTGTGTTCAATTGAAAATCCCAAAGATGGTATTTTCTGTGCTCCTGGGCTTTGCACTGCTGCCCTCTACCTACAGGTCCTCTGCCACCTGAACTGCCTGGCTGGGGCCTGCTCAGCCTTCCACCAAGAAGCCTAGCCAAGGCGCCATCAAGTCAGCAGCCCAGGTAGATAACTGCTCCATGTGTGCTGAGCTGCAGGTATCTGGGGGAACAGATGGAAACTGAAGTGGGGTGTAATTTGTCTCCTCCTCCCACACCTGTGATTAAGGAGGTACTTGAGGGCTGAGCTGTAGCTGGGGAGCTCCACAATGGCAGCCACCTGGAGGTTTCCTGAGTGAGGCCTCTCCTGGGAGGGGCCCAGGTGTGGGGCTTTGTGATGCTGGCCCCAAGGGTGGTTCTGCTTACTTGGTGGGTGGGAGTAGGAGGCATCAGCCTGTCCCTGGAGGAACTGGGCCACCAGCTGGAAGGGCTTAGCACAGCACTGTCCAACCCCCAAGCTCCTACCTGCCAACTGAGCTGGTCTGTGTCAAGACCTAGGTGAGAATAAAATTTAACTCCACCCACATCCATGCTGGTAAGTCCAGTGTACCCAGCTGACATTGTAAGCTCACTGTTATCTGCCTAAGTATTTAGGTGTCGTGTGTCTGTGTCTCTGTGTACAAGCTTCCATATGAACAGGCATGTGCATGGAGATGTATTCCTCTGTGTGCTGGTACATGTGAGCTGTGTGTAAACTCATAAGCACATGTTGGATACGACTATGCATTATGGAAGAGTCTAACACTCACTGCACCTATGGAAGTTTAAGTCCCAACTCAGCCACTCCCCAGCTCTGAGACCTGCTCCAGGACACTTCACTCTGTGGGCCTTGATTTCCTTGTCTGTAAGATAAGATGGGAATTGAAACACCCTTCCCTGTGTGACCTTTGTAAGGAGACCACAGCAGTAGGTGTAAGTACTTAGCACAGGGCCAGAGTCACAGGAAATGCTTCACAGATGCTGGCCATGACCACTTGTTGCAGCTGTCTGTGTGCCTAAGCAACTGTTCGTGGTCCAGCCTGGGGCAGAGTGCATTTAAGTAGAAACATAGTGCATCCTTGACTTTAACTCAGCATTTAATTGATTGCGTGCACGTGCGTGCATGTGCGTGCATGCGTGCGTGCGTGTGTGTGTGTGTGTGTGTGTGTGTGTGTGTGTGTGTGTGTGTGTGTGTAGATCAGACAACAACTTTTTGGAGTCAGTTCTTTCCTTCAACTTTTATGTGAATTGAAAGGAATTCAACTCTTCTCACTAGGCTTCAACAACAAGAATCATTGTCTGCTGAGCCATCTTGTCAGCTTCTAACTGATTTTCTCTTCTATTTTATTTTTTTGGGCTTCTTTTGTTTTGTTTTCAAGAAGGTTTCTCTGTAGCTCTTGCTGTCCTAGAACTCATTCTGTAGACTAGGCTGGCCTCAAACTCAGAGAAATGCCTGCCTCTGCCTCCTGAGCTTTGGGATTAAAGACCTGTGCCATCACTTTCTGACTATAGTATTTTTAAACCTTTTTAAACGTCTGTGATCCCTTGGAAGGCAGTGTTAATGAGGCTTTAGTTCCTGACATTTTAAAACTCCTGGTGTGTGTGTGTGTGTGTGTGTGTGTGTGTGTGTGTGTGTGTGTGTGGTGTTTTAACCCTTCATGCCCAGGTAACATATATGTAGCATACACATATAAACTTGTGAACATAAATTACTATGCTTGATAATCATGGCACATCTGGGTACCTAGCTCAGGAACTGGCATATGCAGACAGAAATTGGTTTTTCTTTTCTTTCTTTTTTCTCTTTTTCTTTTTTTTTTTATTGGCTTTTTGAGACAGGGTTTCTCTGTATAACAGTCCTAGCTGTCCTCGAACTAGTTCTTGGAGACCAGGTTGGCCTCAAACTCACAGAGATCGGCCTGCTTCTGCCTCCCGAGTGCTGGGATTAAAGGTGTGTGCCACCACCACTTGGCGAAACTGGTTTTTCTTGACTGAGTGACTCTGCCTTGGAAGGGGATTGAAATCTCTGTGAACCAGAAGAACTGTTAGGAACCTAAGACAGCAGAGGGGCATCCCTGACTCCTGCCCAGACTCCAGAAGACACAGGCTATTGTTCTTACATGTACCTTATAGCAGAGAGCAAGGCATTGGATGGAGCCGGCTGGTAGGTGCCCCCATCCTGCCCAGTTCATCAGACACAAGAGGTTTGCCCTGAGCCATACCTGCTCTGCGGTGTCACTCAAACATAGTGCTACAGTTACACAACACCCAGAACTCTTCTTGCTTGATGAGTTCTGAACATGCCACTCCACCAGATGTGACACTGCAAGGCTTAGGGAGGATGCCTGGGAAGGAGAGGAAATCCACTCTGTAGGTTTAGGGAAGGAGGAGAAAGGATCCACTGTGCTAATTCAGGGAGATGATAATGAAATTGAGAGTGAATGCTTAGCAAATGGACAGGTGACATTTTTGTTCATTGAATTTTAAAGAATTGGGACTGTATTTGTCACCAATGTTCATGGCAGTAGCCTTCACAGTATCCACTGTGTAGAAACCATCCAGATGTCCCTGGACATAAAAATGGGTATACATAGTGTGGAAAAATGTTTAACTTTAAAAAAGAGTGAAGTTGTGTTAGTCTTAGTATGACCCTTGAAAACATTGTGTTAAATGAAAGAAGTTGCTCATGAAAGGGTCAGCATCACATGTTTTCATTCAGGCAAGAGACGGAGAATGGGCAGGGGCCGCAGAATGGAAGTTACTGGTGGGGAGGCAGGGGTGGAGAGTGAAGAGGTAGTGTTTGATGATGGAGTGTTGTGCAATCCCCAGCAAATCGAGGCACTGGTACTTTACTCATCACCCCCAAAAGAGTCTTCATGCTTCCTACCACAGCCACTGCCCCCCACCTAGTGTCTTGTCCCCACTAACCTGTTTCCCTGCCACCCCCACTCCTGATGTCATACAAGCTTTGTCCTTCTTACCTGAAGTTCTTATAACCAAAGGAAGGTATTTTGGAATTTTTCAGAAGTGGGAATATTTTGCACTTGTAAAATAAGAAACCTTGGGGACAGGATCAGTTTTACAGGATGTTTTGCATGCCTGCCTTTCAACTGTGAGCCATCATCACATGAAGTCTTAAAATTCGCCCTGACTTGGGAGCGGCTTAGACTTCAGACTTTTGGGCTTGAGCTTAAGGGCCTGTTTCCCTAAGGGGAAGTGGGCGGGAAGGAAAGAACAGGGGTCCTCCTAGTTAGAACTTGGTACAAGGCACTGGAGACCTGTCCACATTGTGTCGGTCTAGAGCTCTTGCTATGGCATATTAAGACAGCGTGTGTGGAGACAGCAGCGTACACCTGCCCACCTTGAAGGCTCTGGAAGTCCTTTACAGTTTGGATAGTTATGAAGGTACCAAACATACAGGTGTTTCATCAGCTCAGCTTCCATCTCTCCTGGAATGTGGACACTGGCTCCTGTGGCGAGGGAGGGGTTAATGCCAGGGAGAACTGAGCCTGCTTGCATTAACTTCACTTTTCTGTTCTCTAGCAGTTCATTTTCTTGTATTTCACATGAACGCGGCCCATAATGGTTGGAAGAAAAACACCTGGTCTTGCCTCACTGTCTCAAGAGTCTCTGTGATGCAGTGGGGTAAGGTTCCTTCCCAGCAGAGAGCTTCAGCGCAAAGGCCCACGGGAGCCTGGGAGCCTCAGGTTTGGAATGGTGTTCTGGCTGAGCGAGGGGAGGCCGGAATGAGGCCAATGGTCAGATGGTGCCTTGTGCTGGAGGCAGAGTTCAGACTATTTGAAGGGGGTGTGGGGAGCCACTGAAGGTTCTTAAGCAGGAGAAAAGCTGATTTTATTCACTTTGTAGAAAGTCTCCTCCAGGTAGGAGAAGCAGGCTTCTGGGAGAGACCAGGCCAGAAAAGAAGAGGCCAGGCCGGGACTCTGGCAGTGATATGTTGACAAGGTAAAATGCAAAGAAGGTGGGATGTACCAGTGTCTAGGAAGTAAGACTGCCATTGGAGCTAGGAAGACCCAGTTGCTAGGCCCGAAGGCTCGGTGCCCCTTAGGAAAGTGGGTGGGAAGCGGGGGTGGGGGGAGGGTTCTGCAGAAATGGAAGCCAAAAGGAGACCTCCCAGCTCTGCGGCTTGGGGGCTTGCCTGAAGGAGAGCCCCCCGCCGCCCCTCCCCTCCTCCCTCGCGCTCTGCCCCATCCGGATCTGATTCAGCTGTCACTCAAGCAGTTGGGGCCCCTGAAGAGCTGGTGAGGCGATTTGTGCTGGCCCTGAAAGTCTATTGTCCCGCTGTGATTTGGTCTTTGGGGAAAATAACAAAGAGCTCAGCTAAGGAGACGGCTCTGGGCTGGTTGTGGGGGAGGGGACAAAAGGAGGAAAGGGGAAAGGAAGGCCGCTTGGCTAGGTTGCCCTGTGCATTGCTTCAGGCCCTGCTTGGCAGCGTCTGTGTATGGAGCCGACACAGTGGGGCTGTGTGCACGCGGCTCTGTGCTATGTGCTCATGTGGACCTGGGTCGGAACACACGGGGCATTTGGCAGGCCGCACCAGCCTGATTCTGCACGTCATCAGGCATCTTTGTGGTACCCGGCCCACCCAGAGTACCACATCTGTCAGCCTCCTAGTCGGTCTGCGAAAGGACTACCCTGAGCCACTGCTAGCTCCAGTTTCATCAAGGGCTCCTGGTTTCTTTAGCCTGCTCTCTCCTTGGTCACTTGGCCTTTGTGGCCCCGTGTCCTGCTGGGCCAGCCAGTGTATGTGCATGTGTTTGTGCACAGGGAGCGCTGCAGTTCTTTGGTGAACCTGAATGCATCCTGGCATTTGTGTGCATGCATGCATGTATTTGTACCCACATATGCGTGCATATGCCTGGTATGAGCATCTTTACATGCACACATGAGAACACTTGTGAAAATGGGCACCTAGGTGTTTGTCCATTTGGGTGTGTGGATCAGTGCCCTGCTTAGTGCTTTTGCAGGAGTTTTCATTAGGGTGATTCACGTCTGTGATTTGAAGGAAGCCGCTGCCCAGGTAGCTTGGGTCAGCATATCGCCCCTCCTGCGCTCTCTGGGCTTATGAAGAATCTGTCCCCTCTCCAAGGGGAACTGCTCCTAAGAGTTCAGCTTGTTTTGTTCCAAACACATCAGTGTGTGCTGCCAGAAGAAGTGAGGGGAGGCTCCAGCCTGTCTTTATGTCTGTTCTGGGAGGTTGCACTTCCCCTGCGCCAGGAGGGTGGGGAATGGGTTCGACAAAGGCTGTAGACCTTAAGTTACTTGCAGTATCAGACAATATTTAAAAAGCAAGACTCAGGGTTGAGACTTTGCTCCATGAAGGGCTTATACAAGAAAGACACCAAGCACAGAAGAGATCAAGGAAATGATCAGCAATCAAACTATATAAAAATGGACTCCCTGCAGGGGAAGGAGTCAAACCTAAAAAGCAAACAAGTTCATTAGAAATAATTATCTATGCATTATACTATGGATTGAAATTAATATCTGTAACATATAAAGAGTTCTCACAAATAAATGAAGAGATGGCAGCACCACCATGGGGAGGAGACCAAACGGCAACTCAGTAGTGATATGAGCTAGAAAATATGGTCAGTTGTTTCAAAAAGGATGTTACAGATGGAAAAGTTTCATTCTTTTAGTAATAATAAAAATGTGAAAAACAATATCTTGTTGGACAAATTTATCATATGCAAAACACATACTCTTCAGCAATCAGGAGAAGGTGGGGTACGGGCCTGTCCACACACAGTTGTTGTTTGGAATGTAATTCTATCACCCAGACAGTCTGCTTTAGCGGTTGCTGTCAAGATATAAATTATATTCTGTACCCCAGCAACCTGACTTTTACAAAAGATTAGCAGTACACAGTAGTCAGAAGCAGGTTGAGTGTCATTCAGAGGAGACTGGTGGGTCTGGACTCTGGGGGAGGCAGTAAACCAGGAAACGCCCACCAGAGCAGGTGACCAACACAAAGTGAACTCACTGGAATTTTGTAGGCTTTTTGTCTCATTTGCTTTGCTTGGGCTTTTTTTTTTCTTATTGATCTTTTGTTTATTTTTATTTCCATATTTGTGTTTTTGTGGGTTTTGTGTGTATGTTTCTCTTTTTTTTAAGAGAAAAAAATGACAATAAAGTAGGGGTGGAAAGAGGTGGGGAGGATCTGGGAGAAATGGGAGAGGATAGAAAACAGATCAAAACCTATTGTAACCCTGTCTTGAAAAACCAAAAAAAACAAAAAGCAAAAACAAAACACCCCCGCCCCCCCCAAAAAAAACTATTGTATAGGAGAAATTCAGTTTTAAAAAGCTTTAAGGGGGGAGCTATATACCACACTGTCAGGGTTTGCCTCATGTTTCCTGTATAAAATGCAAAGGCACAAGTTTGGTTCTCAGTACTGCAAAATAAGCAAATGCAATGGAAACTGTGCATCAGATATTCCCACCCGGGTTGCTTTGTGCAAATGGGCTGAGCATTTTGAAAATTACCACTGTGCTTTTTTCCCTTCATTTTGAATATGGTTTCTGAAATAGTGGACTGGGAAATATCACCTCCCAGTTGGAGACAATTAGGAACAAAATAGAAGACATAAAAAGAGCCTGTGAAGTGGGTGCTTGCCACCAAGCCTGATGGCTGAGCTCCATCCCAGTACCCACTTGATGGAAGGAGAGAACAACTTCCAAAAGTTATCCCCTGACCTCCACACATGGCACCCCACCTGCAGTAAAAAAAAAAAAAAAAAGCAAAGCTCTGCTCCCCCGAAAGCTCAGGTCCCTGTGCGGTAGGTAACATGGCCCAGTGTAGGTTCCCCAGCTGGTGAGAAATGCGGGCACTGCTGAGCAGCCATTAACTGAGGGATGTGAGCAGCTTTCATGGCTAACTAGCTGGACTCTGGGAAGAAAAAACCTCATACTCTGCTCTCTGGACAGACTACCACATGGAGTCAGGGTGACTCCTTGGCCTGTAGAATATGGTGCAAGTGGTGGCATGTGGCTCCAGGACTGAGCGTCTGTCTGTCTGTCTGTGGGCTCTGGGAGACAAAAAGAGCAAGCAACCTCTATCCCCATTTCATGATATATGTTAACATTTGTGACCCTGTGAATTACACATATATGTACACAAGCTTGCCACCAAGCCTGGAGGCCTGCAAACTATTCTCTGACCTCTGAGAGGATGTGCACACACACACATACACACACTTGCATATATGGACATACACATGTGCATGCATACAGTTGTACACATACGCACACACAAATACAATTTTAAAAATCTTTAATGTCTGGAAGTGCCCAGGATAAACCGAAAATGCAAATTACTCCTAGGAAGTTTTTATACTCTGTTATTTTATTTATTGTTTGTCAAGACAGGGTTTCTCTCTGTAGCCCTGGTTGTCCTGGAACTCATTCTGTAGACCAGGCTGGCCTTAAACACAGAGAGATCCTACTGCCTCTGTCTCTTGAGTGTTGAGACTAAAAGTGTTACCACCACCGCCTGGCTACTCTATTTTTATTGATCAACCTTTTAAAAAGACAGAAATGCTTAGAAGTGGGAGAGAGGGAGCGTGGATCATGCGCATCTCTGAGAATAACTTTGGGTAGGTAAAGCTGGGTTTGAATCCTGGTTCCACCACTCACTAACTGGTACTGGAGAACAGGCTAATAGGCGTTCTCTGCCTGGGTTTTCCTGCTTATAATGTGCAAGAGGCTAACATGTCTCATCTGGTAGTGTATTCTCAGTGGTCTGGTCTGTGAAAAGCCCCCAGCCCAGCACCAGACAAGATAGAGTCAGTTTGGTAGATGACACATTCTGCCATGTATTACTTTCTGAAATAATTGTTGAGAGTTTGAAAGGCAGCTGGATATCAAATTTAGAGGCAGAGTGCCCATCTAGCATGTGATTGATAGCTATGGTTTTTATCCCCAGCAATGCAAAGAAAAAACTTCAGGATTATCAAAGGGAGAGTGTAGAGTCACACGTGGTTGTACCATTTAGATTAGCAACAAGTAACTGCTCACATTTGTTTACCTTCTTTAAAAGCTTTATTTAAATTTATTCATTTGTGTGTGAGAGTTTTTGCCTGAATGTGTATACTTGCCTCCTTGGTGCCTGTGGAGGTCAGAAGAGGCCATCAGCTCCCCTGAAACTGGAGTTACAGGTGAGTGTGAGCTGCCATATGGGTGCTGGGAACTGAACTCAGGTCCTCTGTAAGAACAGAAGTGCTTTAACCACTGAGCCATCTCTTCAGCTCTGTTTCAATTCTTTCCCAAAGTATACAAGTAATACATGCATGTTTTCTTAGTTATTATTATTTTATTATATTTTATTATTTTATATTATATTTTTGAGATGTATCTTGGACTTGAACTCACTGTGTAGCCAAGAATGTATTGTGAACATATTCCTACCCTCGCAACAAGCCCTCAAACTACCTAAATGTTGGGTTTTTCTTTTGTTTTTTTGAGACAGGGTTTCTCTTTGTAGTTTTGGAGTCTGTCCTGGAACTTGCTCTGTAGACCAGGCTGGCCTTGAGCTCACAGAGATCCGCCTGCCTCTGGGTTGTTTGTTTTGTTTGCTGTTGTGTGACTATATCAGCTATGTGGTGTCAGGAAGATAGCATTTCACAGGCCTCGCCTCTGTCCTCTCACAATCTTTCTGCCTCCTGTTGACATTGAACTTCGGGTTCTCCTGCCTCCACCCTCCAGAGTGATGGTGTTACAGCCAGGAGACTGGACCAGAACTCCATGTATGCTAGCTAGGTAAGTGGCCTACCTGAGCTCTGTCCCTAGCCACTGTTCTCCCTTTTAAAAGTGGAGAGCTGAAATGGTGCTCAATGAAAAGAGCTCTGGTGCAGTAAGTGCAAAACCCTGCATCCATCCCTAGTGACACACACATATACACACGCATGCACACACACACACACACACGCACGCACACATGCATGCACACACACACGCACGCACACATGCATGTACACACACATGCACACGCACACACACAGTACTAAAAGATGTGGTAGGGAGATCAGAAGAGAGGGACCCAAGCTACTGGGGAAGGAGGGGCACTCCTGGTGGGCTCTGAGAGCTGTGAAGTCTTCTGGCCTCTTATTTCCCAAGGCTACCTGTACAATTAGCACCCTCTCCCACTCATCAGCATAGCCCAAGTTATTCAGAATGTCACCCTGCACAGCCAGCCCTGTTGTCCCATGTCAGCCCAGCGTATACAAGTCACCTCCCTTGGCGAGCTTTCCAATTACCAGATATTACTCTGTGTCAACCCCAACCTTACCTGTTCACGCACACAGGGCCACATACACAGTCCTGTGATTTCTTTAGTGTCGTGCACATGGTCACTCAGAAGCAAACACTGTATCCCCAGTTCAGTCCCATCAGGATCACTAGCACTCATCTGTGCCCCATCAGCCCTTCCAGGTGACATGATGCTCCCCCACAGAGTCCTGCCTTCAGACTCACTGCCCACTGTGTCCCATAGCCCAGCATGGCTCTGGACATGACCTGCCATTGCCACTGTTCAGGAACTGGCACCAGCCCTGGTATGGCCTCACCTGGAAGCAGAGCAAACGTTCTGTTCTTGCTGTGCCAATCACTGAGGGTAGCAGAGCTCCTCGGTGCCCTCCCCCACATGAGGAACAAAGCAGCAGCTTTGCTTAGAGTTGTATTCAACTCTTTCCAAACCCGGGGTGATGGTGGAGTCCCACAGGAATGGAAGGCTGGCTCTCCTGGCAGCTGGCCCTGCTGTGCTAGGAGAGGACAAGCCTGGGACAAACCTGAAGTGGTACCAATAGACCCTGAGAACAATGCCAGGACCCTGGAGCTCAATGCCTCCAGAGAGCATCTGGCCCTCAGCTGTGAAAAGGGCAGGGATTCAAAGCACCTTGACCTTTGACCCACTTCTGTGGCCCCACTTTCCAAAGGAGGTAGCTACCACATGCTCTTTCTTCTACAGTGCTCATGAGATGTACAACTCTGCAATCACCTAGTCAGAATTCAAGCTCTGCTTTTTACAGCCACAAGCCTCGGTTTCCCTCCCTGTAAAATGCAGGTAATTTTCGCCTCTCATGGTTGTTGTGAAGAGTATCAGGAATGAAAATTCTGGCATACAGTAGGGCCTCTGGCAGTCAACAAGCCCTGGGCAGTGTGGCTGCCTTCCCAGTGTTTAAAACTGGGTCCCAAAGCCTTGCCCTGGCACACAGTAGGTGCTTAATATTTGTTCATGGGATTAATAAAACATCCTTAACAACCTCCAGCCCTCAAACCTTGCCTCTTCGCTGCAGTTTTCACTGCAGAGGCCAACCAGTAGATCAACAGGGAAGAGTTGTCCACCTTCCGGGGCTGGGAGCCCTGAGCTGCAATGTCAAATCTTGGTCACTAGGGGGCGAAGTCTCTTAAGGTTTCTGCAAGGGCTGAGGTCCTTGCCATTCAGGGGCCACGGGGGTGAAGGTTGAAGGGACTAGAGAGAGTGCGGACAGCTAGGTCATGTCTGTTTGCCACTCTAGGTAAAGAACCTTGGTATTGCTCTCCTGAAACTATTGAAGGAGAGCCTTACACTCTTTTATTTGGACACTCAGAACATAGCACTTAGGTTTGACCAGTTCCCACTACCTGCAGTTTTAACCAATTTACCAGTGTCCTGGCTTTACCTACTATGGTAGAACACCCAGACTTCAAGACTTCCTGTTTTTCTCAGTCTGAGAAGCCCAGATAGAGAAACTAGGTGACCTGTCTGCTACCCATATGTTAGATGGGAAAGTTGAGGCCCACAGAAGAGAATCTTGTTCTCATGGACCCATGTCAAGGAGAAAGTGGGCCTGAGACCCAAAGCCAAGTCCTCTTTTTCGCAGGGCTGTTTTGCACCGTTGCCTTTGTGAAGGAAGACCTTGAAGTCTTCCTTGTGTTCTAGTCACCTCTCTGGAGAAACTTCCTACCCTGTCTCACTGCATCCTCTGCAGATCTCTTGATTAACTTACATCCCTCTGCAGTTTGGGCTGCAGCCAGGGGGGCCTGGTAAGGGCAGTACCATTTCACAACTAAAAAGATCACAGCTGGGACTGTCTGACTTCCAGGCCCACCTCCTTTGTCCTATACTTGGTCAAACCACATGCGATTAGGCCAAAGAATTAAAAATATCTGGTATGCTTAAACTCCCCCCCCCATTTATCCTAAAGGAAGGAAGCATTCATTGAACTGTTTTAGTGGCAGTGAGGGGCAAAGGGTGAGTTTTTTCAGGTACAAAATGAAACTACTATTGCTGGAGAGGCTGACCCATGAACTGTCCCCAAGAACCCGCATAACCAAGCTCAAGGCCGTCCCTGGTGCTGGGGAGACACAGGATGCATGGGCAGAGAATGGATTGTTTCACTTGTGTCATGGAGGCCCCTTGGAAGCAGAAACACATCTACATGGTAGGAATTGAGAATGTCACAGTATGCCACAGAATACGATGGCTAGAATGGCAGAGAGGGAAGGTAAATGTCAAGTGTCAGAAGATGCTTTGGAATGTCAAAGAATGTCCTGAGGTATTGTGGGTTCTTGTAAGTGTCAAACTATGCCCTAGAACGTGTGCTTGGTCATCAGATGTCAAGGACCATCTTCTAGTGCTAGGTAATGTTGCAGATGACTGGAAGTGTCACAACTGACTTGGATGGCTCTCCTGGTCTGCAGGAGGCTGCTTGAGAGGCACAGGATATCATGGGAATCTCAAGCCTGGGAATTACTGAGGAGATCACAGGAGCTCACTTGCACATTTTGCAGATGGGGAAACTGGGGGAGGGGAAGGGTACAGTCCCTGTCTGGTAGACACACAGTCATAGACAGAAACAGATTTGTCATCCGAGTCTCTGGCCTCCCAGGCTGAGCAGCCTCCCTGGGCCAGGGGCTCTTGGGGACTAATTAACCCTGTGATGGAAACAGCAGTGCCCAGGGGGTATTGAGCAAGCCTCCCGATTCTGGCTGGCACTGGCCTTCTGTCAGGATGGGAATTAACTCCACTTGTGGGGCTTTCTGGTCTGGAGCATAAAATAATGAGTTATTTCTGTGGAAATCAACAGAATACCAGTTCTGTAGCCTGGAGAGGGTGGCTGTGTTGGGGGAGCCTTTGAGGCTGTTCTCCAGGCCCGGCCACAGAAGGTGCCTCTAGCTTTCTGGGGGATACTCCTTGCACAGTCAAGAACTTAGACATGCCAGTTTTGTCTGGAGCTTTTGGTAGGGATCCAGAGGCTCAGGAGAGTGGGATCAGGCATGAAGGGTGGGGAAGCTGGAAAGGGACCTGGAGTAAGAAGCTCTGATGTCACACTGAGGTCAGAGGTCAGGTGGGTTTATGGTTCTAAGAGTGGAAGTGAGCTTGTAGTGTGAGCCTGAGACACCCTCAGTTTCTTGGAAGAAAGTATCAGGGGGAGTGTGTCATGAGGCCTCTAGGACACAAGAGACACTGCTCATGCTAAGCCACTCCTTGCTTCTCCCACTTTGTCTATGATCCCGACAGCCTTCGCTGTCTGTCTCCCCTCCTTTCCAGCACACAACCCAGGACCAGCCCTGTCCCCAGAGTCCTTTTGTGGTCAGCACAGATGGCTGGAACCCTGCCCTGGGTTGGGGGGAGGAGCTGTATTATAGGGAGCATTTCAGAGACCTGTCCACGGTGCTGCTGGGGATAAACCCCTTTCTGGAGCTGATGGTTTAGGAACCTGTCCTGGCACAGAGCCCAAAGGCAGCCCAAGTTGCTTCCTAACCCAAGGCAACAGAGAATTGGCAGTGGTGTGGAGCTGCTTGCCAAGGAAGGTCCCTCTTCCTTGGTGGAAGATGGAAGTCAGAATTGGCCATGTCTGACCAATGTCACCATCTCAGCGGAGACTGGGACTTTACCTCTGGAGAGCTGGATTGGCAGTGGCTCAGGACATTAGACACACAATCTTCACTCTGGGAGTTTGTGTTGGTAGAGATTGCTCATTTGTTTCTCGGCCACCCTAACCTGAGTAATCACACAGGAACTATATTAAATACAACACTGTTTGGCCAATAGCTCAAGCATATTCCTGGCTAACTGTTATACCTTAAATTAACCCATTTCTATTACTCTATGTATTGCCATGAGGATGTGGCTTACTGGTAAGATTTTTCGGCATCTTTCTCCTTCAGCAGCTACATGGCATCTCAATGACTCTGCCTATTCTCTCTCATTTCCTGCCTAGTTTTACTCTGCTAAGTCATTGACCAAAACAGCTTTATTTATCAACCAATGAAAGCAACACATATACAAAAGGGCATCCCACATCAAGTTTGCCCTTATAGTTGTGAAAACAACAAGGTCCCAGCAGAGCTTGGTGGCATAGTGGAGTTCAGGAAGGAGCTCGAAAAAATGTTCAGGATGGGTAAAGGGTTCAGGCAAGGACAATCCACTGGGTGCCCTAGAATCTGGCCAGTGGCTATGGAGAGCCACACAGGGGAGGGAGCATTGGAATGAGCCCCCTTCTCCTGTCAGTGTTAATGAAGCTCTTCAAGCAGGGCACATGTCATGTGCTGCTGGATTGCCAAGTCTGAGAGTGAACATGTCTACCCAGGTGGGTTTATTTGGTGTATATGCTTCTGTGCACAAGTCTCCAGGGTTGCTGCAAGAACCAAGAATGAATGTGGTAACGATAGACAAATCACAAATAAGACAGTTCTACAGAGATAGCAAAGGAAGGGCTGGTGCTGATATTCCAGGTCCCTGCTACATATACAGGGCCTGCATTACTCCATCCCTCATGTTGAGTATGTTTCTTACTCCACCCATTTGCTGTCCATCATTCCCAGTCTAGTTCTGGGACCCTGAGCGGTAATGAATTGAGAAATAGATGTATTAGTTGGGCCTGGGTTCCAGAGCTCTGAATTTTGACTGTTGTAGTTTTCTGTAGTGGTCTCATTCTACTGCAAAGAAAATATTCTTTCATGTGAGGTGAGTACTACACTTCTCTGTGCGCATAAGGACAAATGTTTATAGTTAGGAGTTATGCTGCTTTAGTTAAGTGGTGGTTTAGGTTCTCCTCCAAGACCCATGACTTCACTAGCCCTGGGAAGTTGGCAGGGTTTCCAGTACTAGGCATGACTTCCCTCTTGCTAAGTGAGACTTAAGTCTGTTGGGGTCTGCCAAGGTACGCATGTCACTACTGTACCTTCCAGGTTATTGTACTAGTTATTGATATGTCTGTAAGAACCGTGGCTGGCTGGATGGGATTGTTGGTTGCCACGCTCCTTTGGAAGCTCATGTGGAGTCTTCCAGTACCATGGGAATTAGACCTGAGGGAGGAGTTTTCAGGTCAGATCCAGCTCAGGGGACTCTGGGCCTTGTGTCAGAAGTGCATGTCTTCAGCAACAGAGACTTAACTCTACCTACAGGGGGAAAACCAAGGGCAATAGCAATAACCTGTAATTTTCCCCAGGGAAGAGCACCAATTGGGTTTCAATTGGTCAGCCCTGAAAACATTTCAGGTCAGCCCTGAAAACATTTAAAAACAAGGGGTATTATACAGATCAAGCAGGTTGTATTTATTTATTTAGGAATATATATGTATTGTATATACACATAAATACATTATCCACACATATGTATGTAGTAACAACTCATGAAAAAGAGGCCATGGATTTGAATGAGAGCAAAGAGGAGCACATGGGAGGGTTTGGAGGGAGGAAAGAGAAGGGGGAGTGATGTAATCCTATTATAACCTACAAGAAAATGGAAAAGAATCCTTTAAAAGGAAGGAACCGACATGAGCTGAAGGAGGGAAGGAGGACAACAGTGAGAGGCTGTTGTGATTGACAGGCTGAGGAGCTGGCAAATAAGTAGTGAGGACTGGGTCAAAGGGCAGAAGGACAGAGAGGACTGTCCTGCATCCTAACCTAGCTTCCTTTCCGTGACCTTGAAGTCTGAATTCAGGCTGAAATTTAGCTACTTGATAGCATCCTTCATGCCTTTGAAGATGGATCTCTGCTGAAACTTGACTGTCTGCAATCAGAGCCTGGAGCTCCATCAGCTGTGTCCTGGAGGGAAGAGGAAGTCATTGTGAGCCAGGTGGATACCCACAAAAGGGGAGTCTTCCAATGTTGGGGCACCTTTACCCTGGGCACCTATTTCCCTGCTCTGCCCTGGAGGCACAGAATGGCTTGGGAAGGTGAAGGGTCACCAGGACCTTAGTTTGTGTATGATCTCTGTCTCAAAGGGTTTATATTCTAACAGAGAGAGATTGGTGAAGCTCATGTGACATAGGGACAGTAATAACAAAGACATCTGTAATGATTTGTTTATTTACTTCACTGAATCTGGAGAAAGTCAGGGCTCAGGGCTCGGGTCACAGTCACTTGCTGCAATGCCTGCTTTTTATGTAGGTGCCGGAGGACTCATGGGCAACCACAGAAAGCACACGACACAAGGAACCTTGTGCTTTCCTCTTTCCTTCCCTAAGTTTATGTATTTATATTTAGTTTTTATTACATTTATTTAGTGTGTGTTCCCATGCATGGGAAATGAGCATTTGGAAGTTGGAGGGAAGGGAGCTACTGGGTTCTCTCCTACCATATGGCTCATGGAGGTCAAAATCAGGTCATCGGGCTTGACAAGAGAAGTCTTCTCTCTTTCTGCTCCTTCCCAACCTCCTGAGTCCTGAGGCCGCAGGCAACCACACCACACTATGGCCTTTGAGCCCAAGTAGCCTGGGACAGCCCGAGTGACCATGGGGTCTCTAGTAAGGCAATAGGCTTCTTGGACCACACTGCAGAAGGAGCCAACTCATGACTTCTAGGTTATGTGTGCTAAGTAATGACTCAGGAAGGTATGGTCATGCCAGAAGGTTTAAGCATAGGATTAGAGTTGGAACTTTGAGCCATCTGATACATGTCCTACCTCTGGGGATAGATGTGGGATTAACAATTGAGTCTGAGTACCTGGACATTCCATCAGCGGTGCTGTGCAATGAAACCCAAATAAAACATGGACATTGTGACTCAGGTGAGCTTCCACAGTTGGCAGGACCGTGCTTATTGTCACAGGCTCATGTGGTCCCCACAGTACAGTCCCTGTGGTAGAAGGAAGCTTGTTTCTGTGAGCCTCCTGGCCTCTGCAGCATCTTGCTGGTCATACATCCAAGGCTACGCTGAGTTCTCTGTGAGGGAGAAATGGAAATTCCCAGATTTGTTATCAGATGGTCAAAGGTGAAGATAGCCCCATTGCTGTCTGAAGCCAGGGCAATCGTGTGTGTGTGTGTGTGTGTGTGTGTGTGTGTGTGTATGTGTGTGTGGAGTGGTTGTGTTCTTAAGCCTGTAATCTGTCAAACACTGGGTAGTCAGGAGCCAGAAATCCTTGAATCCTCGCAGGCAGGGACTGGATGCAGGAGCCTGGCTGCTTAGCCAGTGAGCTCAGAGGAAGTGCAAGTGTTGCTATGCTTGATGAGCTTGATTCTTGGGACCCACAGAGCGTTGGGAGAGACCTAACTCCCAAAATTTGTTCTTTGACCTCCACATACACGCTTTATCACCCACCACACACACAAAAAATAAATGTAATAAGAAATGTTTTTATGTAATATACTGGCAGCCACTGTCCTGCTCTCACCTCTGGACCAGAGAAAGAAACCTGTTTGTGTAGCAAGAGGCTGCTTGTTGGCTCCCGGCTGCCCAGCTAGCTTAGACCTGAAATAATCGCACAGAAACCTTATTAATTAAATTATGGCTTGGCCCATTATCTCTAGCTTCTTATTGGCTAACTCATATTAATTTAACCCATTTCTATTAATTTGTATATTGCCACCTGGCTGTGGCTTACCGGGTAAAGCTCCCAGCATCTGTCTCCGGAGGCTCCATTGCTTCTCTCTGACTCTGCCCTTCTTTCTCCCAGCATACAGCCTAGCTTTCCCCATCTAGTTCTGTTCTCCCCTGCCATAGGCTCAAAGAAGTTCTTTATTCATTAACCAATAAAAACAACATAAAAACAGAAGGACCTCCCACACCATGTTTGAATGCAGAGAATGCTCAGTGGGAACCACCAGAATAGTCTCCTCAAAAGGGGGAAACAAGTTGTGAGGGCTAAAGTTACGTTCAAGTTTAAATTACTGGGCTTAAGAGATCTATAAAGCAAAAATGCAGCCTGTAAGCCCCACTTGCCCAAGGACAGATCACTTCCTGGAATGCCAGGGGCTGTTGTTCATATAAGATAACAAATTGCATGTTTTCACTTTTACTGCACAGGGTGTGCCTGATCACACGTAGGCAGGAAATACAGCAGGATGTATGCTTGCCCCTGATTGGACGACGGTGGGAAGAACATCCTTGTGGGTTTTGCGGTTATAGGCCTGTGACTAATGTAATTTGGTGCCATACTCTGGGAATCCCAGGTATTGGCCAGGCCAGAGTTTATCATCCTGGCCAGTATTTAATAAAACTTGCTTCAAATTTGGCTAAAAAATTGTGGTAGTGGTCTTATTCTCACCCACATGGGATTAATAAGGCCACTCTAAAAATGGGACACTGGAATTATTTCCTTCACTCTCTAGTCTCTTACCGATGGGCTGAACTGAAAAGAAGGTGAGCAAATCCATCCAGGTCAGCTCCCCATGAGCCCAGAGCCATATGTACTGGAGGGGCTAACACTCAGTTCATTTGCCCCCGCATGTTTCCTAGGCTCTGCTGCTACAGAAGCCTGGGGCAGAGGCATGGAGCTCCTTGTGGGAGGGTATACTGTTCTCGAAGGAGATTGGGTGAGGGCAGGTCCCTCAACTCCCTGACTTTCTTTCTCTTTTTTTTTCCTTTTCTTTTTTTCTTTTTTTTTAATTTTTGTTGTTTCTGTTGTTTGTTTGTATTTTTTTTCAAGGCAAAATTTCCCTGTGTAGCACTGGCTGTCCTGGAATTCACCCTTTAAACCAGGTTGGCAGGCTGGCCTCGAACTCAGATCCACCTGCCTCTGCCTTCCTTGAGTATTGGAATTACTGGTGTGTACCACCACTGCCCACCAAGACTCTGCTTCTTTCAGCTTAAGAAAACTGGCAGAAATATTGATATGTGCATCTTCAAATATTGATATGTGTATCTTGTTATGATTTCATAAGGATAAAGAACTGAAGCAATACAAATAAAAATGAGAACGATCAAAAGATAATATTCCACCCAGTCCTGAGCTGTGCCATGAACCAGTGAAGACAATTTGTTGTTTGAGTTTTGAGAGATGGTCTCAATTATAGCCCTGACTGGCCTGGAACTCATTACATAGAACAAGCTGGCCATGAACTCACAGATCCTCCTGCCTCTGACCCTCAAGTTCTGGGATTGGATGTACCATGGTGCTTGGCTTGATTTTTATGTAGAATTCCTAACATGATGAGATGCTAATGATAGAAGGTTAAGTGAAAACTTGAAACATGAAAGTACTACAGGGATGGGAGGCTCTGGTCCATTCTTTACACACTGAAGCCCTGCAATAGGAGATACATTAGCAAGAGGAAAGAACACTTAAAAAAAAAAAAAGCTTGTTTCCTATGACATGGGAGCCTTCAGAAAACTCATTTCATGATCCAGGGTGGTGAGGAATGGATAGCCACACAGAAGCAAAGAAGGTTGAACAACAAGACCTAATATTTACTGACAGAGTTTGGAAATCCAGCAACACGGCTGCTCCGATCCTTCTTGGCCACTTTAGCCTTCTTCCTAGGAATGGGACAGGGGCCCTCTGGAGTGAGCACCTCCAAGGGAGAAAGGCCGTGCCTTGTCCAGGTTTTAGGGCTTAGATGGGGGCAGGTGTTCTGGTTCTCTGGCTTGCTTCTGGGGAGAGGAATTCTGGTTTCTATGACTCATTTTGGGGGAAGAAAAGGAACAAGATACAGGAGATAAGAAGGTCAGAGGAAATTTGTTTTTCAGGGTCTTCTAATTCACTGTGCTCAGGTGCCAAAGGGCCTCAGTTGGCGGTATCATGATTGTCAGAGCCATAGATACAGGCAGTGCCTTTCTCCTGATTCTCTTCTTTGCTTACTGTTTTTAGAGCAACAACATAACCTTCTCTTTTTTTTCATAACCTTCTTAAAATAAAAAAAAGTACCATTAGAAAGTATCTACAAAGAGGACTGGGAGGGTGGCCCCATCACTAAAGTGCTTGCCACATAAGCTCGAGGCCTCTGAGTCCAGTTCCCAAAACTCAGGTTGAAAGAAAAACAAAGCAAAACTTTTGACAGGCATAACAGTGCACGCCCCTAATCCCAGTGCTTAGGAGGAAGATGCAGATAAATCTCTGGGGATTTCATGCTAGTTGAATCTACATAGTGAATTCCAGTCAGTGTGAGAGCCAATGTTACATCTTAAGTTTTAATTACTATGCCTAAGAGATTCAGGAAACACAAATGCCTCTGATCTGCAAGCCCCTTGTCCAAGGACAGACAGTTCCTGAAATGCTGGAGGCTGCTGTTTATGGGAGATTTCAGTCCCCTAAACAAGTTTATTTGACACATCTGCACCAGATGTGCTTGATCACATGTGGGAGGGAGGTACATAGCCAGGAAATATGGCAGGATGTATGCTTGCCCCTGCTTGAACCCGAAGGGAAATGCGGTAAATTATGGGTTTTCCTTCTTGAGCCCTTGCCATACTTGATTCTGGGCCATTTCCTAGGAACCTGGGTATGGACCTGGCCAGAGCTCATCCACCTGGCCAGTATTTAATTAAAGTTTGCTTCACATTTGGCTTTAAATGTGGTAATGGTCTTATTCCTGATTGGTGGGCTTAACATCAGCCCCAGTTACATGATGAGACCCCCACCTCAAACAACAACAGAAAAATTTTGTTTTGTGGTGTGTACTTATAATTCCAGTGTTGGGTAAATGGAGACAGATGATTCCCAGGATTGCTGGCAAATCAGCCCACCCTACTTGACAACTGAGAGACCCTGTCTCAAAAAGGAAAAAAAAAAGCTTGGTGGTGGTGGTGCATGTCTTTAATACCAGCACTCAAGAGGCAGAGGCTGGTGCATCTCTGAGTTTGAGGCCAGCTGGTAGACGAGTTCCAAGACAGCCAGGGCTGTACAGAGAACCCTGTCTCTAAAAAAAAAAACCAAAAAGGCCCACAACAAAACAGAACAGAAAAATAAAAAACACCACCCAAAACCAAACAAACAAAAGCAAAAGGTGGTTGGCACCTGAGAAGCAACACCTGAGGTTGATCCCAGCCTACACAAGCACACGCGTGCACACATGCACACATGCACATTGATTCATGAGAACACATTCACAGTGTACCCACTGTGCTGATTAACCTTGGTTTTTGCTAAGGATGGTTATGAGGCAGTTTCTAAAAGACCTGCCCTGAAGAAGCAGTACCATTCTATGATCTGGGGTCCCGGTCCTGAACAGATGTCTCAACAAACTTGAAGACCTGAGATCGATCTCCAGGAACCACAGAGTGGAAAGCGAGAACTGACTCGTGCACATTGTTCTCTGGCTGTCCTCATTACATGGTATGTGTGTGTCCTCCACACCACACATAAGCAAATGCAGTAAAAGGCAGCTGAGCGCCAGCCCTCACCTCGCTCTGCTTTTCATGGCAGACTTAGTGTGATAGCTGCTTCAAGCTCCTGCCTTTACAACTTCCTCTGTACAATGGACTGGAAGCCAAACTCAAGGCAAACTCAACTTTTCTGGCTTTTGTTTTAGTTTTTGAACAGGGTCTATCTATATATAGTTTTGACTGGCTTGGAACTTGATATGCAGACCAAGCTAGACTCAAACTCACAGAGATCCTCTTGTCTTTCCCTCCCAAATTCTGGGATTAAAGATGTGTGCTGTCACCCTGGTGACCCTTCCTTCTTTAGGCTGTTTCTTGTGGAAGCCATAAGGAATGTTTCTCTGACAGTCAAAGATTGATTAATGCCATGGTTGGAAAATGAGTCACCTGTCGGATGTTTGCTGTGCATTTGTCAGTTCTTGTATAGACCCCAGGGTACCCGGATTTGTAACTAGATAAGCAGCCCATTATTTTATATTTCAGATATTATCTGAGATGTATATTGTTGGAACACTGAGGACTTGTACCTTGTTTGTCAAGAGTCTCCATTATCTTCCACTGTGTGACTATTGGCCTCACTTTCATTCAGTTTCTTAGCTTCCTTGGCTTCCACAATGTCAAGACCTTGAACTTCTATCATGTTTGATTTTCTCCTTTCTGAAGGGTCTCACATTGTAAAGAATGGTCTTGCTTTCAACTAGTTTCCCTGCCTTCTTCGACACCAGAGTTGGAATCTCCCACATGTCTCTGTTTATGAGGCTCAAGGAATCAGACTCTGGAAATGCTGATCCCACCCAAGGCTAAATGCCGAAGTACTTAGGGACTCAGAGCTAACCTCCCCTCTTCCTGAGTAATGTTTCCTTTGTCTGCTCAGTCCTCTGCTGAGTCCTACCTGACTTTCCCTGCCTCCTCTGTTTCCACCATTCCTCAATACTGACAGGTTTAAATTGAAGAAAGTGTTGCATGCTTTTTCCTTGGGGGACATAAAAAATATGTACTCACCCTAAACAGGGCACCAACAATATTGGCATTCAGGCAAACCTAGCCCACCCGTTGGAAACCTGACAGAATGTGTGACCCCTGCATGCATGCCCAGTAAGCAGGCAGTACCTTGGCCTGTTGTGTGGTCTCTGTGCACATGCACTGTGCCCCTCCCTTTAAAAGACAAGAACACCACTCACTTTCTCTCTCTCTCTCTCTCTCTCTCTCTCTCTCTCTCTCTCTCTCTCTCTCTCTCCCCATGAAATCACTCTGCACTCCTTTTCTCTCTCTGTTCTCTCTCCCTCCCTCCCTTCCCTTCTCTCAATAAAAACTCTCCATGTGAGCTCTGTTACATGATGGCATCTCCCCCTCTCTCCCACTGGCTTTTTTTTTTTTTTTTTGAGACAGGGTTTCTCTGTGTAACAGTCCTAGTTGTCCTGGTACTTGCTCTGTAGACCAGGCTGGCCTCAAACTCACTGAGAACTGTCTGCCTCTACCTCCCAAGTATTGAGATTAAAGGTGTGTGCCACCACTGCCCAGCTCTCCCACTGTTTTTTTTTTTTTAATTATAACATTGGTGTTGGGAATTGCATTAGGCTTTCCTGGCAGTGTGAGAGGTGCCAGGACCTTGGAACCTTCAACAGTGTCCACTTTTCCAACTATAAAGGATCACTGGGCCACTCCATCCAACACTACCATTGTTGGTAAGCTGTGAGGATTCATCCCAACTGTGGTTTCTTGCCTTTTGGCCCCACTTATAAGCAAGCCTGGTACTGTTGTTATGAGAATAGTAATTTAACCAATTGTATGTCCCTTGTTAATAATCATACTAGAATTATGGTATTTACCTGTTAATGCTTGTAACCACTTCTGTTCATTATGAAAGTGTTAATGTATGGGAAAAAGTTAAAGCTCATTCTGAGAGGAATTTGGCATGTTGCTAATGAGTCCTTAGATTCAAATGTCATCCTGTATTTATTTATTAGGAGATATTGCAATCATAGTAGCATGTATATTGCTAGGTACTGTTTGCTTGCCTATGATTATCAGGTTACTTGTGAATCTCAATGAAAAGTTGGCTTAGAGGTACATGGTGTCAAGCTATGCACTCTCCCTTAACCCTTTATAAACAGATGCTGATAGTCAAAGATGGGTAAGATCTTTTGCCTCCAGTCAACCTAAGACAGGACATGCAAGGTGGATGTGTGTACCAATGATGGGTAAGTCTGGAAGGTTGAAAAATACAACCTAAGACAGGCATAGTCATCTGTCCTGTGGCAGAAGTGCAGGCATTACAAAATAATTCTAAAAAGGGGAATTGTGGGAGCTCAAGTTTTAAATCCATTCCATCTTGACTAAAGGTCAGAGAGTTCAAACCTATTCTTGCTCCTCAAGGACAAATAACAGGACGTTTGGCCAAAGGTGTGGCTAGTGGATATCCTGCTATTCAAGACCAGACAGCAGGATGTTTGACTTAGGGAATGGTTACTAAGTGTTTTTAGATGTAAGAAGGTAATTGCACTTGTTTGTTCCTTGTTTCATGGGAGTGAAGTCTTTTGCTCTCCCTTTTGGATTGGGGTATATAAGGACTATGAGTAATAAACTTGAAACTGTTACAGTATTCACTAGAAGCCCTCCTGACTCTATCTTCTGTCTCTTATCTAATTCTTTCCTCAGTTCTCACTCCCCTTTTCAGGCATATGTGAAAAAGTTGGCTGGTCCCGACATTGAGGTTAAAAGAGATACTTCACTACCATCTTTAGTAAGGGTGACCATGTGCACAGCTGCCATTTTGGTTGATGTTAAAAGAGATACTTCACTGCCATCTTTACTGAGGGTAAAGTTAAGCCTAAACAAGATTTATCTGACTTAGAAATACTAATGGTTTTATTTAACTCCTGTTTAAGATATATTTATGTATGTGCACACATATGTGACTTAGAACTATTGGTTAAAAAACATATTTTGAGGACAGCACAGCAAAAGCTGGAGGAAACAAGCTCCACCGGGAGCAGAAGCCAGGAGCAGGTCCAGCCCTAGGAGCCAACCCAGTCCTGGGACACTGCAGACCAGGATTGAGCCAACGACCTGACCCAGAGTCTGTGACCTCCACCAGAACCAGAGTAGGATGGAATCAGTTACCTAAGACACAGAGAGAAAAAGCTCCACCAGGAGCAGAAGCCAAGAAGCAATCCCAGTCCTGTGTCACGAGTGGATCAGGACTGACCCAGAGACCAGACCCCGAGCCAACGATCTCCACCAGAACAGAATCCCAATTATCCAACAGAATCTCAGACAGCCCCAACCACACCCATTAGAGGAAAAGAT
>JAQHUG010000107.1:5824512-5844778 GCA_028555095.1 Dicrostonyx torquatus
CAGCTGCCTCTGCCACATTCCTTAGTTTTCTGAGGGTCTAGCTTTATGGCAGAGTTACTGGTGAGAGCTTTGTTTATTGTCATATTTCTGTGGAGTTTCAAGGTCCATGCCACCACCAGTAAGCCTGCCACCAGCTACACCATTTAAGCATTTGGTGGCAGAGCCTCTTAAAAGAGCTGCAATTTTTTTCCTACTAACGCTGAGACAGGAAGCCTCTCCTAAAGGAGCTGTGCCTCTACTTGCCTCTAGCAAATACAACCCACCTGAGACAATGCTTCTACCAAAAAGCCGTATTTGACTTTGTTCTTGTTCTTTTCTCTCTAGAATCCTTTTTTTTTTTTTGAAAAGTTTTCTCAGGCTTTATGTGGAAATTCTTGTCAAATGTTTAGGCACCATTATGTAACCAGAGACTGTGCTTTCATTCCCGGCCATCCAGACCCAAATAATCACACAGAAACTATATTAATTACAACAGTATTTGGCTGATGGCTCAGGCATATTTCTAGATAGCTCTCACATCTTGAATTAACCCATTTCTATTAGTCTACATATTGCCATGTGGCTGTGGCATTACCTCATTTTCTACATGTCTTGTTTCCTCCGTGGCTAGCTGGCATCTCCTCAACTCTGCCTACTCTCTCTATCCTTTGTTCAGATTTCCCTCTTGGCTTTACTAAGCCATTAGCTGAAATAGCTTTATTCATCAATCAATAAAAGCAACACATACACAGAAGGACCTCTCACATCACTAAGAAAGTGACTTAAGGTGTATAAATGGAGCTATGGAGGTCTAAGAATGAAAAGGTGTAAGTGCTGATAAAGAGAAAGTGAGTTAATACATTTAAAATAATGAAACATGTTCCAGATTTCTCTCTCATTATGCTACTGTTATATTAAGACTCCAAAACTTCATAGTCTTAACATTAATTGATAAAATTCGGATAAGCTATTAACTTGGCAGAGTGCTAACACTATGTGAGTATATCATCTTTTCTGTAAAGCGAATTTGGTACAGATTACAAACAGTGGGAATGCTAATGTGTCTAAAATATATCTTTTTGTAAACTCAAAAACCTCTTGTGAGTGCCAGGGAGTTGACTTGGATCCACCTCGAACAGGTCAGATGAACCGTCAGCCACACTCCAAATAAAAACTGGCAATCAACAGCCCAAGTTTCCCACCTTTCTCTGGTCTTGGGACCACTCTCCCTCAAGTACAAGGATCTAAGGAAATTTTTCTTCCCTAAATTTAAATTTTATCTTCAGGGGGACTAGAGGACGTTACTTACAGGGCACTGGAGGGAAGTCACTTACAGGGGATCTGGTTACTTTCAGGAAAACATCTCTGCCCCAACACATGTGATGGCTCACAAAAGCTGCATCTCTGGAGATGCCAGTTCAATCAACCTTCTTCCTCCCATATACTCTAAATCTCCAAGACCACTGCAGCTGGGGTAGGATTGGATGTAGTTGTGGGGTGGGATAAGGAGTTAGTGGCTGGGGCTTCAGCTTGGGAAAGCTAACAGGCCCTATTTGTGAAGGTCGCCGCTTTTCTGATTTCAAGTTGGCAATAACCAGGGCATTCTCAGAGGACAGAGTCAAACTTCCTAAGGTTACACTGACAGCATTCTTCAAACACCATCTCACCCCTTCCTGCACTGTCTGGTGCTATGAGATGATGACCTCACGGATCTCAGCTTCATTTCTGCTTCTCACTGAGCACCTAAACATGAGACTGTCCCAGTGGCCATGAAACTCTCCCTCAGTCCCATCCACTGAGAGCCTTGGGTGGTTGTCAAGAGCAGGAAAGGAGTAGAGCACATTGCGTGGGTCCCCAAGGGGCGTGGTGGTGGGCCACGAGGGCCAGTGGGTCCCAGGCAGGTAGCTGCACTGCAGGTGAGAGACCTATTAGGCATGCCATGCAGAGAAAGTAGGTATTTATTTAGTGGCTTATGGAGAGGAAAGGAAAGGGGGGAAAGGGGAGAAGGGAGGAGAGCAGAGAGAGCAGCAGAGAGAGGGAGGAGGGGGAAAGGGGGTTGTGGGGAGAAGTGAGAGAGGCAGAAGTTGCCTCTTTGAGAGAGAGACTGAAAAGAAGGAAGGAGCTCAGGCTGGAAGGGGAAGGAAGATTCCCTTGCCTAGGTGGATGACTGGATGGAGAGGGGAGAGAGTAGGTGGGCTTGTCTCTTAAAGGGACAGGGCAGACCATTACACTCTCAGTTTCCAGTCCTGGGTCCAGTTCCCTTCCTTCACCGTTGTAAAAGCCAAGACGAGCTGTGGTCAGAGTGGGAATTGAGTATGACATTTACTCAGCAGTGTTTGTGCCCAGGCCTAAGGTGCTGCCCATGGGTCCACTCTCACCACAGCTGGCTCCCTCTCGCTCCTCTTCCATCTTCTCCTATCCCTTCTCTATCTCTCTCCCTTCCCTCATCCTTCCCTCTGCCCTTCTTCTCCTCTCAGAATTTGGGGCTTCATATATTTTTTTCTCTTCTTTTCTTACTCCTCCTTTCTATTCTCTCTTACTGTCCTTTTTTCTCCCTTTACAGACAACTTTATTTTTGTTTCATGTGTATGTTTATGTCCCAGGGGCATGCCTGGTGCCTGTAGAGATCTGAAGACGACATCAGATGCTCTGGAACTGAGTTACTGCTTACTGATTGTGAGCCACCATGTGGGTGCTAGGAACTGAACCCGAGTCCTCTACAAGAACAGCAAGTGCTCTCAACCACCAAACCATCTTTCCAGCCCCATGTTATGATTAATTTAGCTATTTCCTCATGATGAGCATTCAAGTGCACATGGTTTGTGTTTGTGTGGCTTTGCACAATGGATCACTGGAAGAGAGACTGCCCAAAGAATAAAAATATTTAAGTATACAATGTCTGCTTGTCATGCAAAAATACTCTCTAAACCTAGCAAACTTGGCAATCATATATGAAACAAACTGTTCTTTTAGTTGTCTAATCACAAATAGATATATTTTATCTTTTCTTCAATATAGTGACAAGATAACATTGAGAAATATTTTATTTTTGCTTTTTTCACGACAGGGTCTCATTATATAGCTCTGACTGTTCTGGAACTCACATTGAGTATTATTTTAATTCTAGGATCTATAATTACTGACAGTTTTTTCTTTCTTTTATTTTTGTTTTTCTTTTCTTTTCTTTTTGGTTTTTTGAGACAGGGTTTCTCTGTAGCTTTTGGAGCCTGTCCTGGAACTAGCTCTTGTAGACCAGGCTGGCCTCGAGCTCACAAAGATCCGCCTGCCTCTGCCTTCCGAGTGCTGGGATTAAAGGCGTGCGCCACTGCTGTCTGACTTGCTGGGCTGTTTATAATATGCTTGTTTGTGTTGATTATTGATATCTAGTTCTGTAGGCTGTTTCCTGTTCTATTAGTTCTCATTTTATAATATAACATCTTATGTATTTCTTCTTATCAATCTATCATTTCCTTTTATTTTTAAAATTTTGGATTACATTTATTTATTTGTGTTGGGGACTTGGGGACTTGGGGCTTGTATGGAATTTGTCCACTCCTTCCACCGTGTGAGTCTGGGGAGCAAACTCAGGTCATCATCAAGTGTGGTAGCAAGAGTCTTGATCTTACAGCTCAGTTGTTTTGTTTGTTGCTGTTATTATTTATTCCTTTTGTTTTGTTTTGAGACAAGGTCTGATTATGAGACTCTGACTGGCCTGGAGCTCACAGAGATCTGCCGGTCTCTGCCTCCTGAGTACTGGGATTGAAGGCGTGCGCCACCACCTCCTATTAGTTGTTGTCATCATTGTTTTTATGTTTTAGATTTAGTTATTTATTTCATGTGTATGAATGTTTTGCCTGCATGTGTGTGTGTGCATCACATGCATGGATGTGTATTACATACATGCCTGGTGCCTTCAGAAGCCAGAAGAGGGCATCAGATCCTGGGACTGGAGTTACAGGTGGTTGTGAGCTGCCATGTGGGTGATGGGACTCAAACCCGGGTCCTCCGCAAGAGCAGCAAGTGCTGTCTGGCCCGAATTTTTAGGTTTTGAGAGTTTCTGTTTAATTCATTTTTTGTTTTTTGAGACAGGGTTTCCCTGGCTGTCCTGGAACTTGCTCTGTAGACCAGGCTGACCTCGAACTCAGAGACTGCCTGCCTCTGCTTTTGACTCTGCTGATATTAAATGCAGTGTGCACCCTCCACCTCACGTGTTAGTTTCTAAAGCAACACAGCCTTGGCTAAATCCAAGCCCAAACTGTAGAATATCTTTGTTGTTGGCCAAAAGAATGAGTGTGAGGCCCAGAGGTCATCTAGAGATTGGGGCAAAGTTTCTACTCAGAACCTGGGAGCTTCCCCCACCTGACTCTTCTCCATGAAAGTCCTCTCATCAATTCCATACTGTGCAAACTGTCTTTCAGTTCTTAAAACTGCATTTTCTTTGTTGTGTGTATGCATGCGTCATATGTGTCATGTGTGTGTGTGTGCATGCATGTGTGGATGCGGGTGTGTGCTCATGGCTATAGAGGCTAAAGGTTGATGTGGGGGTCTTCCATTATTCCTCAGGAACCCAGCTGCAGGATTGACTAGAGTGACTGGCCAGTGAGCTCCCCTTCCACCTCCCTCAAATGTGAGTGACCACACCTGACTTTTATATATATATTTTAAATATATGTATTTAAAATACATTGCATTGGTGTTTTGCCATAGGTGTCAGTCCCCTGGAACTGGAGTTACAGACAGTTGTGAGCTGCCATGTGAGCGCTAGGACTTGAACTAGGGTCCTCTAGAAAGAAGAGCAGTAAGTGCTCTTGATCACTGAGCCACCTTTCCAGCCCCCATGCATGCATGCCTGACCTTTTACATGGATGCCAGGAATCCAGACTCAAGGCCTCATTTCCCCAGCCCCAAGACTGAATTTTCTGTCTAAATTTCAGTAACTCCATGGCTGGGTTCTGCTTTGAAGCAAAGCTATTGAAGAGAAAAAATAAAAACAACAAAACCCCAAACAAATTTAGTTTCTCTCCTTTTATTTCTGGCCAGTTTGGCTAGAAATCGTTGAATGCTAATGATCAAAGACTTGCTTGTACTTAGGTCTGATAAATTTCTGCCCTCACCTTTATTGTCTTCCATTCAGAGTTTTTCTTTCCATCTACTTGATTTCCATTTATTTACCTTGATCCTCTTTTTCTCTTTGTTGAGAGCTTAGATCCCTAATATGTTTGTCCGTTTTGATGTAAGTACTTGATGTCATGAGCCTCCCCAACTACCTCGTAGGCTGTAAGTGTTTAATGCCATGAGCCACCCTAATGACTGCACAGGCTATCTGTTGGGTACATCTGTCGTTGCTAGGGCAAAATACCTGACAAGAAACAAAAGTTTTTAACTGAAGATACATTTTTTAATCATACAACAGATTCTGATTATGCTTTTCCCCTCCTCCCACTTTTCCCAGATCCTTCCCATCTCTTCACCCACCTAACTCATGTTTTTTTCCTCTTTCTATTTAGAACACAAACAGGCAACAAATTCTAAAAAAAAAAAAAAACCAAAACAACCACCCTCAAAAACAAAATACACACATAAAATAAACCCAAACCCACAAAAAAGTCAAAATCAGAAATCAGAATATACAAGCAAAAGACCTATAAGACAAAACAAACAAGCAAACAAAAAGCCCAAACAAAGCAGTAGGAGACAAAAGTCTACAAAACCACCATTGAGTTTGTTTTGTCTTGGCTGTCTGCTGCTGGGCCTGAGGACTACCCTGAAGTGTGGTTAATACACCCAGTGAGACGCCAATCAAGAAAACATTGTTTTCCTTTGTAAGAGAATAGCAGATAGCTTCTTGGTTAGGGATAGGAGTTCCTATCCACTTCCCTTCTCAACACTGGGACAACTCTATCTGACTTGAACCTATGCATGCTGTCATGGTCTCTGGGAGCTCATATGTGTCAGTCTGTTGGGTCTGGAAGATCATTTCCTTGGAGTCATCTCTCCCCTCTGGCACTTATAGTGATTATGCCCCTCTTACACAATGCTCCCTGAGCTCCGAGGGGAGGCATGTGATGAAGATATCCTATTTAAAGCAGAGTTCCAAAATCTCTCACTCTCTGCACTGTTCAGTTTGGGGCCTGTGCTGATTGCCATCAAAGAAGAGGAAGCTTCTTTGATGATGGCTGAACACTGCCCTATGAGTATAGCAGAATGTCATTAGGAATCATTTTATTTCTAGGTTCCTTTAGCAGAATAATAGTATTTAGTTTTCCCCTAGACCCATGGTCTCTCCAGTCTCAGGTTCCTGGCCACGGCAGCAGCATCAGGCATGGGTTTCATCTTGTAGAGTGGGACTTAAATCCGACTAGAGAGTGATTAGTTACTCACACAGTATTTTGTACCAGTGTACCTTGTAGGCAGGTCACTTTATACATGGTGGGGTTTGTAGCTGGGTTGGTAGTCACCTTTCTCCTCTGGTGGCATGCAGAGTGCCTTCTAGTACCACGAACACTAGTCTGCAACTGACAGTTCTAGTCTTTGCACCAGCTCAACTTCTCTGTTCAGAGTTGTCTTCAGCAATAGGATGTTACCTTCAGCTTACAGAGAGCCATCAATAGTCTTGTCAATACCCCGAGATATTTAGCTATTTCCATGGAGACTCTTGGGTCAATGACTCAACTCGATGTAATCTATTCCTGGCACTGGATGATTTGTTTGATGGTGCAAGATGCCTTGTTGGGGCATTGTCTTCTCCTGATAAGAAACAACTTAAAGGCCAGTGAGATGGCTCAGTGGGTAAAGCCTGACAACCTGTTTGATCTCCAGCAAGTTCCAGGACAGCCAAGGAGAAACCCAGTCTAAACAAAAGCATTTTAAAAATGTTGATATAATTTATTTCATTGTAGTTGTATTTTATTTTATTTGGTCTCTTTTGAGACAAGGTCTCACCATGTATTCCTGGTTGACCTGGAACTCACGCTGCAGACCAGGCTGGCCTTGAACTCACAGAGATCTGCCTGCCTCTACCACCTTAGTGCTACAATTAAAGGTATGCACCACTACACCTTGTTGAAGGAGAGAGGGCCTGCTTTTGGTCCTGGCCGCCTGACTAGCTTAATCCTGAAATAACCACACAGAAATTATATTAATTAAATTACTGCCTGGCCCATTATTTCTAGCCTCTTCTTGTTCAACTCTCACATCCTGAGCTAACCCATTTCTACCAATCTCTGTTCACCATGAGGTTGTGGCTTACCGGGAAAGATCCTAACCAGCGTCAGTCTCAGACATAAGTTTCATGGTGTCTTCCACTCTGTCTTCTTCTTCCCAGAATTCAGTTCTGTCCTCCCCACCTATCTAAGTTTTGCCCTATCAAAAGGCCAAGGCAGTTTCTTTATTTAACTAATGAAAGCAATACAAATACAGAAGGACCTCCTACACCAACACCTAGAATATTTTAAGTTTTATAAAATTCAGTTCCTCGGGGATTCTAAGAGCCAAATCCTGGGCTGTCTCACTCTGCCAATTGAACTACATATCTCTAGCACCTCAATGACTTCCTAGGTAGTTAACATGTCCCTCACAGTTCACGACTCCTGTCATAACCATCTGGGAGAATGCTTTAAGTTTTTATATTTCTTCTCAACCGTCTAATGATCTTTCCTTCAATTCTATTGTAATCGAGTAAGACATTTTATATAAATTTAATTATTTTAAATTTAGTAAGGTTTTCCTCCCTTAGGATATTTTTTTATCTTGGTGAAAATGTCACGTGCCTTTGAAAAGAATGTATATGGGTTTGATGTTAGGAGATATATTTTTTAAAAACCATAGGCAAGGTGGCAGAGACCTTTAATCCCAGCACTCTGGGGGCAGAGTCAGAGGCAGTAAGACCAGCCTGGCCTACATAGTAAGTTCCCAAACCAGTCAGTGAGATTCTGAGTGAGATTCCATATTTTAAAAAAGGGAGGAGTTTACATTTCAATTAGGATTAGTACAAGTTTTTTGATAGTGCTATATGTAATCTTTCTGTGGTCCAGCTAGTCTGACTATTAATCCCACCAACTGAGAACAAGACCACTACCACAGTTTAAAGACAAATTTGAAGCAAGCTTTAATTAAATACTGGCCAGGTAGATGGGCTCTGACCAGGTTCATAACCAGGTTCCTACAAAATGATTCCAAATCAAGTTTTGCAAGGGCTTAAGAAGGAAAATCCATAATTCATTGCATTTCCATCAGGTCCAATCAGGGCCAAGCATACATCCTGCCATATTTCCTGGCTATATACCTCCCTCCCACATGTGATCACACACATTTGGTGCAGATGGGTCAAATAAACTTGTTTAGGGAGTGAAAGTGTCCCAAAAACATTAGCCTCCAGAATTTCAGGAACTATATGTCCTTGGGCAGGGGGCTTGCAGATCAGAGGCATTTTTGTTACATGGATCTCTAAGGCATAATTTAAAAATTTAAATGTAACTTTGACTGTCACATTTTCCCCTTGAGTTGTATCCTGAGTCAAATCCTTGACTCTGTGATGGGTACCTGTTCATATTGGGTCTAATAACCATCAGCTTAATGGTACCCAGACAGGAATTATCATTTAGATGCAAGAGCCAACAGCGATTAGCAGAAGCAGAAGGGCCTAAGGCCCTGTGATGGCTGACATTAGAGTTGCTATGTAGAAAGAATCTGAAATAAGAATGGGGACCAGTTATTTACTTCATCTCAAGGCCCCTTTTTTGCAATGACTTTTTTTTAGTACAGCCATATTGTTAATGATTTCTGAGTAGTTTACATAGAAACAACAATTTTCTCTTAAAGTTACACAATGAAGCTCTCTGTTTTACACAGAGCAGGTTAAGTACCCTATCATACTATAGAACTATTTCAGCAAATGAATCTTCTTATTGATAGATCTGGGTATACTTGGTTTAACAGGAACATTTCCTGATAGGTCAATAGGCATTATAGGTAGCTATTTGGTCCCCTATGCCAGGGAATTTCCTTTTGATCTAATATTCCAGCCTGTTGGAAGACAAGGGGTGACATACTCTATTTTGTAAGTACTTCCTGTCGAAACAAGGACATTGTTGTCATGGCCCAGGAAGGCTAGGATGCTAGTCAAAGGCAAGGAGGGAATTCAAGCAATGGGGCATTCATCAGAAGCATCTGATTTGCTGATCCAGCTAATAGACAGGGAGCAATCACATTGACTAGACTGGTTCAGATCAGCCTTCAGCAAGTCCAAGGCTCACTGTCACTTGGAGAAGGTTACAGTCAGTAACTGACGCTTGGGCGTGTCTGTCAACCAAGTGGGAATCTTCTCAGGCAGATATAGACTAGGGACAGAAGTTAAAATTTAGGAACTTAAAGTAAAATCCTACATTTGGAACTTTCAGGCCCCTAGTCCTAGTAATTGAGGAAGGGAAAGGGTCCCATGACCAGGAAAGAAAGAAATACCATCCTCATATAGACAGGTGGGGAAACTTAAACTGTACTTATCTGGAGTCCTTTTGGCCTTGAGAAGTGGATTCAAGTCTTATGACTCCCTCGATTCTCTAAAGCTTACATGATTTTTTTTTACAAAAAGACATTATAAAGTTTTAGATATATTAGCATAATCAATCTGTAGTGAAATCCACATTGGTGAAAAAACAGGTAACAGGTGTCTGTAAAACAGCTGGAGTAGACTCATACCTTTGAGACCTAGCAAAAGCTATAGATTTGAGCTAAAAAGCATGAACAGAGAGCCAGATATAGATTGGACAGAGATGTCTTTGGCCTGATGAGAAGCATCTTTTAGTCTATATTTAGAAGACAACCAAAAGAAATTTAAATCTTGAGCTTGTGATAAGTTGTTCTACCAACTTATCAGAGCTATACTGATCAATGTTAAAACTCTGATCTTTTGAACCTTTTTGTAACAATAGCATAGACTTTAAATTACTTATTTATATCTTTACAACTTGCATTTACATCTTAAATTGCTTTCTAAGACACTCAAAATTTACTTAAACTTTCACATCCTCAGACCTTCATATATCTTAGACCCTCAGAACTTAGACTCTCATATCCTCAGAACTTTATATACCTTAGGATATTTTCTAATACCCTCAAAAGTTGCATAGACTTTAACATTCTTTCTTTCCATCTAATCATTTACCAGAGACACGAGTAGTTATTATTGAGATCAACCATTTCATGTCATGTTCCATTAGTGGAAAGTTACATCTGAAACCTGTTTATTTTTTGATATGAAGCCTGTTAGCAAGGCACACCTATCTATCTTTTCTCAACAGGATACCTAGTAGCTCTAGAAAAATCAAGGCTTGGTTTTTACATATGAAATGAGCTAATAAAGTGGCTGCAGCCTTGAGAAAGAACCTGGATGCCTGCTGCTGCTAAACTAACCAAGCTATAGTTGGCATAGCTGTCAATACCATCAGAGATCCAAGAAGGTTAAATTATAACAGAAAATATAACAAATGGCCTGTGTATCACTTAAGATGGCAGTGACTAGCTCCATTACCCAGATGGCCATCCCAGGTTCCTGTGGTCTCCATGGCACTGGGGGTAGAGGTACCAGAATAGCAACAATTTTTGACCACCAGGTCCAGGTGAGAAGTTTCCTGTGGAGGAACAATGAGGAGCCTGATCTTACTTTGTCTAGGCAAGTGGGACAATCAACCCTTCAATGTCTTGCTTGCCCACAGTTTGGGGAGGGTCCTGGTGGCAGGGGCGGCATTGGGGCAGTCTTGTTCAGTGGTTAGTGTTACCATGATCCAGATGGAGTAGTTGTGGTACCCTGTCACCTTCTTTGAAGACCTCGGGATCACTACTAGGAGCTGGGAGTCTCTTTCTGTCATAGTAAGCTCTTTTCATTAAACATTTTAAATGTTATAATCATTAGATCTCTGACTGCCCAAAGCAGTCCCTTTATTAACCAATGATATTCACAGCATACAGAGGGGAATCCCACACCAAGCCCAGGCTTCTTATTAACTCTTACATCCTACATTAACCCGTAATTCTTGTCTGTGCTAGCCACATGGCTTGGTACCTTTATCAATGAGGCAGTCTCATCTTGCTTCCTATGCATCTGGGTGATGACTGCAGACTGACTTTTCCTCTTCCCGGAATTCTCCTGCTCTGGTCTCCTCGCCTATACTTCCTGCCTGGCTACTGGCCAATCAGCATTTTATTAAATCAGTACAACTGACAAATCTTTACAGATTTGTACAATGGTACAAGACCATTGTCCCTCAGTATGTATGTGTGTACATGCAAGCATAGTGTGAATGTGTTTGTATATGTGAGCACAGTGTGAATGTGTTGATATATGTATGTGAGCACAATTGTGTGTATATATATGCAAGCACAGTATGAATGTATATGTATATGAGAACACAGTGTGAATGTGTGTGTGTGAGTGTATGGGAGCACAGTGTGAATGTATGTGTAAATATGTGAACACATGCCATGGTGCATGTGTAGAGGCCAGAGGGCGACTTGTGGAGATGGGTTCTTTCCTTCCATCCTGAGGGACTTCAGGCTTGGTATGGGACCATCTCACTTGCCCTCAAACACTTTTGTTCAAGGCAGGGTCTTACTGTGCAGCTCTGGCTAGCCTGGAACCCTCTGTGTAGACCAGAGATCTCCCTGCCTCTGCCTCTATGTCTGGACTAGCATTATTTTTTTAATTCTCTGGATGTATGTATGTGCATGCTTTTGTATGAATGAATGCAGATGCATACATGCTACAGTACACATGTGGAGGACAACCTTGGATATTGGCCCTTGCCCTCTGCCTTGGTTGACCTGGGTCTCTTTGTATTTTTCCACTGCATAGGCCAGGCTGGAAATTCTCCTTCTCCACTTCCCGTCTCACCATGGATGCTGGATTACAGGTACCCACACTACACAGTCAGCTTTTACATGAATTCTGGGTATTTTATCTCAGGTTCTCACACTTCCAAGACAAGTACTTTTACCCACAGAACTACCTCCCTAACTCCTTAAGATTCCTTAGAAAAAAATTTGATGTTTTCCCTACATTATATTGCATATGTTTGATTAGTATCCATCTATTGTCAAATAGTATTTTTGCTTTAGTCTAGATATGGTGACTTCTCCAAAATGTTCATGTGTTAGGGGCCTGGTGTCCATGAGGTAGAGCTATTTGGGGATGAGGTAGGACATCACTGGAGGAGCTAGTCAGATGACTAGAGATGATGGGCCCTTAGGGAGTGCCTTCTCCTTGGCTTCCTTCTTCCTGCCCTGAGGTAAGCAGAGCCTGTCATCTACCACACACTCCTGCCTCTATGACATTCTGTCCAAGTTGATGGGATCAATGGCCATGGGGTAAACTGTCTGATAGCAGGAGCCAAAATTAGTACCTACCCCTCTTTAAGTTGCTCTCTCAGGAATTTTGAGAAAAGTAACATTTAAATTGCTTAATGTATAGTGCCAAGTTCATGCGGTAGCACCCTCTAATTTCCGTCCCCCATCTTTGTATTTTTCTCTCAAATAATTAGCTTTTATATATACTGCAAATGTATAATATATTGCATTTTATCTTCACTTTAATTGATGCTACTTCCATTCTTATTTCTTTTTTGAAAATTTTATTTATTTATTTATTTTAAAGATGTAATTATTTATTTTATGTGCATGAGTGCTCTATTGCCTTTATGCCAGGATAGGGTGTCAGATACCACTACAGATGTTCGGGAGCCACCATGTGGGTGCTGGGAATTGAACTCAGGACCTCTGGAAGAGCAGCCAGTGCTCTTAACCACTGAGCCATCTCTCCAGCCCCTCCATTCTTATTTCTTACTGTAGATCTAAGTTGTCTGTAATTCTTATACCTAAAAACTTCTATCATGTCTTTCATGTGAAATATGCCGGTAATAAATTTTCTGTGCTTCCTGTCTAAAAACATCATATGTCTCTTGAATATTTGAAGGATAATCTCAGCAAGTAGCTCATTCTGGGTTGATAGGCATTTCTCCTAATATTTTGAAAGAGATGACACTCAGGGCTGTCTGAGTCGTTTCTGCTGAGAAATCTCCTTCAGTTCTCATCTCTGTACATGTAACATGGCTTTTATTGTTGCCTCTATGATTTACATTTTTCTTTCCATCTTTGTAAGCAGTCTGAACATGAAATAACTTTTCTTTTTAATTTTAATTTATTTATTATGTACATGTGTGTACCATTACACACCCAAGGGGGTCAGAGGAGGTCACTGTCCATCTGACCCCACTGAGATGGGCTCTTTCTAGAACTAGAGCTAGGCCAGGAGCCAGCAAGGCCCACTGGTCCGCCTGTCTCAGCCCTCACACAATACTGGTTTTCCAGGTGTATGTGGTCATGCAGGCAAGTGAGAACTGCAGTTTCTAACTCAGCTTCACACACAGCAAGCACTCTTACCCGGTGAGTCATTTCTCCTGCCAGCTTTCACTTTTTCTTCTTTCATGATTTTCTTTGCTGTCATCTGAACTCCTTGGAGCTTTGATTTCTTTTTCTTTTGTTTTTGTTGTTGTTATTTTGTCTTTTATTAACTTGGAAGCAATTCTCAGCCATTATTTCTTCAAGTATTTCTTATAACTTATTTCTTCTTTCTCTTGTATTTCTGGGACTCTAACTCATGTCCCTCAGTTGCAGGCTTCAATCCTTTGCTCCTTTCCCTGGAGGATTCAGTGAGCTCACAGTGCTTTAGCTCCTCTCCCACATCTGAACTTTGTGGTAGTGTGTGTGCTCATAATTTTCCTTTTTACAGATGTTCCACACCCCATACCACATGCGTGCCATTGTTGTTCTAAACAAACTAAGAATATTGACCAATTTTCTCCATTACATTCTGTAGTTCCCATGCATCCACCTGGGACCATTTTCCAGACTGAGGAACTGTTTGTTTTGTTTGAGACAGGGCTCTATGTATCTCTGGCTGTCCTGGAACTCACCATGCAGGCCAAGCTGGCCAAAACTCAGAGTTCACATTAAAGGCATGCACTACCACACCTGGCAAGGAACTATTCTTTAATTTGAAAGGCTTCTAACAATGAAAGATTTCAACTTTTATCTATTTCAGGTTTTTTTGTTTTCTGAGTCTCACTATGCAACCCTGTCTGACCTGTAGACCAAACTCATAGAAACCCCCTGCCTTTGCCTCCCCACTGCAGGGATACAGGGGTGCAGCACTATGCCTAGCCCCTGCAATGCTGTCAATTTTCTTTAAGTTTTGCAGGCTGTTTTCGGTGTGTGTGGTGCACCAGCTTGTCAGGCTGTTTTCTTTTCCTTCATTAAAGATTTCACCCTTCTGCCCCTGGTCTTGGCACTTTCCACTGAAAAAGTCATCTTACTGTTCTAAGGACATGTTTCATCCTGTGGTGTGATGAAGTTCCTACACCTTGAGTTACTCTTTTAAACAGTTTTGAAAGAAAAAAAAATACCCAGTCATTATCTTTGCATGTTCATGTTTATGTGTTTGTGTGTGGAGGCCAGGGAACCATCAGGTGCCTCCCTTGATTAGCCCTGCCCACCTTATTCTTTGTAATCAGGTCTCAAGGAATTGGTAGCTCCCCAATTACAGGTCCCATGCCTGGCTTTTTACATAGGTAGTAAGAGTCCAAACTCACAGCCTTATGTTTGCTGGACAAGCCCTGCACTGATGCAACCATCCCCTGTCCCATATGGTCTCTTCAGGTAGCTCTCCTTTTCTTCCGCACTGTTCTCTCTCTTCTCTCTCTAGAACTATAATTGCACAGTTACATCTATCTGAATATTTTTTCTGATCTTTTCTATTTCATATTTTTCTAGTTGCATGTAGACTCTTACTAAGCCCACTAAATGAGGGAGAGTTGGTTTTGGTGTTGCAGCCCTAGGTATTAAACCCAGGGATTGCATGAGATACACCCCTAGCTCCTAAAATTGTTTAAGTTTTCTGCCTTCTTCATTTTGTCTTTTTGTTTGTTTGTTTGTTTTGGGTTTTGTTTTGTTTTGAGACGAGGTTTCCCTACATAGCTCTGGCTGTCCTAGAACTCATGTTGAAGACCAGGCTGGCCTCAAACTGAAAGATTCTCCTGTTTCTAGCTCCTGATTGCTGGGGTTAAAGGCATGTGCCCCCATTGCTTGGCTCTTTTCATCTTTGCAATATTTTGTACATACTCTAATTTTTATGTAATTATGCTTAGAAATTTCAAATATTTTTGAAAACTTTCACTTTGTTCTATAATTTTATTTAATAATACTCATCATTTTTAAATTATCATTTTGCCAATCTAGTGTCAATTTCTCTGCAGGTTGTTTCAATTGCTTTGTTTTATTGATTATTAATCCAGTTTAAGTTATGATGTCACACATTGTGTGTAAAAGAATTATAGAGGCTATAGATGGAGATTTGTCCATGCCTATGCAAACAGGGTGAAGAGCTGACTGTCTGCCTCCACAGGTCCCGGGATGCAACTAGGTCAGAGCTGAGTCCCTGTAATGAATGGCAGCTTATCTCTGCTTCGTGCCTGTCCGTGGGGTGTGGTCCTCATGAGCTTCTGATGGAAAGAGTGAACAGCCTTTATCTCCTCAGTGCTGAATGACTGACAGATCCATCTCTCTCCTTTGGAATGTGGGCTTAGATCTTTAACCTTGATGGGGTGAGCATCAGTGTTTGTAATAGCTCCCTTCCTATTCTTGAACTAATCACAATGAAACTGTGGATTTCACCCTCTTTCAGAAGTTTCAGGCTCACTCACTCAGCTTCCCTATATAGCCCCAGAATTTTTGTTATTAAAGTCTTAATGGGAAACACTAGCCTCTGCCCAGGTTCTCCACAAGAACAACAAGTGCTCTTTACTGCTGAGCCGTCTCTCCAGCCCCTGCTATCTTTCTTTTCAAGAGTCAATGTGTTTTCAATAAAATGGAAGTTCTGTGCTCCCATCTTCCTGTTTCCTGATCTCGTCTCCCCATTCCTGGACCTCACCCCCAAGGGAAACATCTGCATTGCATTTGTAATTTGTGGATTGTTTTGTTGTGGAGGTGGTGTTGTTTTTGGTTTTGATTTGGGGAGTTTTGGGGGGTTGTTTCAAGATGGGGTTTCTCTGTGTAGCCATGGTTATCCTGAACTCACTCAGTAGAGAGACTGGCCTAAAACTCAGGGATTAAAGGTATGTGCCACCACCTGCCCAGAATAATTTGTGTTTTTAAAATACCTCTTCAGTAAGATGTAATACACATCTATAATCCTGGCACTTGGGAGGCTGAGGCCCCAGCTACATAGCAAGATCTTGTCTGAGAACACAAACGTTCCCCCAAAACCCTTTTTAGTAAAATATAGTTTGACTATAATGGAATTCCTTTTTTGATGAGGGAGTCCCCTCTGTATGCTATGAATATGTTTTATTGCCATTGGTTAATAAAGAAGCTGCTTTTGGCCAATGGCTTAACAGAGTAAAGTCAGGCAGAAAATCCAAACAGAGATGTAGAGAGAGAGAGTAGGTAGAGTCAGAGAGATACCATGTAACCATCAAAGAAGACAGATGCCTGGGAACCTTACCAGTAGACCACGACTTCGTGGTAAAATACAAAATAATAGGAATGGGTTAATTTAACACGCAATAGTTAATAAAAGTTAGTAAGAAACCTGAGCTAATTGTCCAAGGAGTGTTTTAATTAATATAGTGTCTGTGTGATTATTTCGGGTCTGGGCAGCTGGGAATGAATAAGCAGCCTCTGACTACAGAATGATTGCCAATATTGGGCAAGAAAAATAAGCCATGTAGAGACAGAATATACACAGAGAGTCTGGATTATATATACTATTGTGGTTTTGGCTATGAATGAGCTAAGTACAGAGAGACATTTCATTGTACAGACTGCTAAGCTAAACCAACATATATATTATGACTTCAAAAATGTGGTCTAACGATATGTTGATTTGAAAAAAGAGGTTCTGTTTTTGTTTCCACAGAAGATGAGAACTTGTGGATTCTTTCCAGATTAATGTGATTTGAGGACAAAGATCCCCTGAAAGGTCTCCGTGAACACCAACATTACTTTGCCCAACAAAAAGCAGGAAGCAGTTTGGAGAGAACCAAACCCAAATTCCCAAATATTGTTTATAAATGTTTGTTTACATTTAAAGGGGGTATGCTATAGAGATTTGCATTGCTATGGATCTTGGTTTATTGATACAAACTTAAGGTCAATTTTATTATATTTCTACTCTTGATTAAGGTATTGTGTTTGTGCAGCTCATTTAAAAATGTATAATTTAAGAAATACAGGTTAATAGATAGTCACCTGTAATAAAACTGTAGTTGTGTTAGTTAGGTTTTCTAGATGTACAGAGATATATTTTAGATGGATAGATATTCTTCAAACCTTTCAAAGACCAACAGAATATGGCATTTAAAATGTTTAAGAAATTAGGACTTTTCTTGACAATGAGACACATCTGCTCCTGGCAGCACAAATCTACTTATAGAGAATGATGGATATCAAAGGGGTTCCTTATGGAGTTTGTTAGTAATTTGGGCAAGAAATTGCTCTTGCCTGGACTGCTTGATGTTATGCTATATAAACTGGACATGCAGAACCTACAGAAAAATGACTGCTGAAGTTACCTAAAGAAGGTGAGACTGTCCTTCAGGGTTCCTGTTTCATGAGAGAACTGCCAGACATTTTCCAGAACACAGAAGAAAGCAACAGATAAACTTTGCCAGTACAAGGCATAAGAAATCTTCGAATTTCCTGCTTCATGGAAAAGTCTGCCAGATACTATGGGCCTTTAGGCTGAAGATGGATTCTGAAGCAATACAGAAGAACTTTGGGTGACTATCCAGGCAGCAAGATGTCTCTGTCAATTCTAGAGTTTTGCAAGTTGCTTACAATGCACTTCCTATTAACTTACGTAATATTATATTCTTCTGGGGTCTTTGATGGAGTTGAAGAATAGATAGTTATAATTATAGTTTTCCTTAGTTACAATAAAAAATAGAATAGATATGAATATTGTAACTTTAAATCTTGCTTGATACTTGTTTTGTTATATCTAATTTTACTATGTTAAAACCGTTCTTTTTATTTAGACAGAAAAGGAAAGGTGATGTGGGATTCCCCTCTGTATGCTGTGAATGTTTTATTGCCATTGGTTAATAAAGAAGTTGCTTTCGGCCAATGGCTTAACAGGGTAAAATTAGGCTGAAAATCCAAACAGAGATGTAGAAAGAGAATAGATGGGGTCAGAGAGATGCCATGTAGTTGCCAAAGAAGACAGATTCCCAGGAACCTTACCAGTAAACCATGAGGCTCATGGTAAAATACAAAATAATAAGAATGGGTTAATTTAATATGTAAGACTTAGTAAGAGTTAATAAGAAGCCTTAGCTAATAGGCCAAGGAGTGCTTTAATTAATATAGCTTCTGTGTGATTATTTCATTTCTGGGCAGCCAGGAATAAATAAACAGCCTCCAACTACACTTTTTTTTTCTTTTTTAGAATGACATTGGAAGGATCTGATGTTTGTATGAAAGTGTGAAACCACCATCAGAATCAAAACATAAAGCCATTCCATCACCACAAGCAGATTCTTTCAGCTCCTTTGTAGTCAATACCCCATTCCTTCGTTGGCCCTGAATAAGCATTGTTTTCTGTTACTAAAGTTTGTCTTTTCTAGAATTTCCTATAAACAAAATCATAGAAACACTTGTCTTTTATGTTTGATTTCTTTCATTCAGCATAGTTTTGAGATTTAGACATATTTTATGTGTATTATTTTATTACCTTTTTTTGGCAAGTAGTGATCTCAGTCATGACCATATAGTAATTCATTTTTCCATTCATAAACAAGTAGACATCTGGGTTGCTTTTCACTAGGGGCTATTCTGAATAGGCAAACCATGAACATTTGTGTACCAACCCTTGTGTGGACAGATGTTTTACCTCTCTTAGGTAAGTACCTGGAATAGAATTACTAGGTTGTATGATAAGTGTGGCTTAGCCCAGTAAGATGAACTTACCAGCATCTGGACAATTTTGCCTTCCCACCAGCAGCCTATGAGAGATCCAGTCACTCCACATCCTTGCCAACGTTTGATGTTGTCAATCTTTTTATCTTTATTGTTTCATGGCTTGTCATTATAGTATTAACTGTATTTATGAGATGACACTAAAGCTAACCATTTTTTTCATGTGACTGCTACCATTTATAGGTCTTCTGTGAAATTTTCCGTCAAACTTCCTGCTCGTTTTTGTTGGGTTACTTATCTTGTTATCATAGTGTAAAGACCTTTACTATATCATGGGCACAACACTCTTCAATTATTTTTTTTTAATTCTTAGTTTATATTTATTTAATAATAATATTATCATTTTTGTATGTGTGCACATATGCATGCCATGGTCTAATGTGGAGATTAGAGGACACTTTCTACCTTGGTAGGTCCTCCCTGAGCACACATAGTTCAAGGTCATATTCCCTCTTACATGGGACTCTATAACGGAGTCAAAGCATGATTATTTATGCACCCTCTGATGGATTATTGGGATCAGGTGTTCCTTGTGTTCTGCTCGGTCTGCAGTGAGCCTCTTCCTTCCTTACACGTGCACATACTCTCTATACTACACACCTTGCATTTCTTCCAACTTCCTCTTTAGCTATATTTATCTCCCTATTTAGCTAATGTACTGAGTTTCACATTTGAGCTCTTTAAATTTCCAAGATCACACAGGGCAGTGGTGGTACACACCTTTAATCCCAGCACTCGGGAGGCAGAGGCAGGTGAATCTATGAGTTTGAGGTCAGCCTGGTCTACAAAGTGAGTTCCAGGACAGCCAGGGCTACACAGAGAAACTCTGTCTCAAAAAAAAAATCAAAAATCCTTTAGGATTTATTTCATAACAATCTATTCTCAGATTACAGGTGTACTATCTTCTCTAATCTCCCTGGGTTAACAATCATGCTACCTTAAAGTCCTCAGTTCATGTTGCTTTCTCTTTTTTTATTTTGGAGAGCAGGACTAGGCTGGTTTTAGACTCACTGTAGTCGGAAATGACCTCTCCCTCCCAAACACTGGGACAGCAGGAGTGCAGTGGCTGCCCTCCTGGCACAGGACTTACACAGGGCTAGATCTGAACCCAGGCCTTCACAGTTTTGTTTGTCCTCTGTAGGAGGGTCCTTCTTTATTTCTGTTGCTTTCATTGGTTAAATAAAGACTCTGCCTGGCCTGTAAGATAGGACATATCCCTTAGGTGGGTGGAGTAGACAGAACAGAGTTCGGGGAAGAAAGGAAG
>JAQHUG010000107.1:5856205-5878994 GCA_028555095.1 Dicrostonyx torquatus
CCTGGTCTACAAGAGCTAGTTCCAGGACAGGCTCCAAAGCCACAGAGAAACCCTGTCTCGAAAAACCAAAAAAAAAAAAAAAAAGCATAGATGGAGGGAGTAAGTATCCTGAAACCAGACCTTCATTGTATTAGAGTTCTCCCGTCCTTAGGAAGCCAAACACGGGCCCTGGTTCCATACTTGGAAAGAAGATAGCTGCCTTTTGGCTTTGGTGACCTTCTGTACATTTGTACATGGCCACCAGTGTAAATTGCTGACCTTTTGCTTATACAAAGCTAGAGTGACAGGAACTTACAAGATGTCCATAAGCCTGTCACCCTAGTGAAAATGTCACCACAAGAGGTTTGTGTTGTCCTCAGGAGAAAACAAAAGCAGCCTTTGGACCATGCTCTACCATCTGCCGAGTTTCAGGCATTCGTTCATTTATTCATTCGTTCATTCATTCATGATGGGCACCCTGTGCTGGCTACAGGGAGGTTCAGTGGCAGGCAGGACAGTCAAGACCCTGTCCTCATGGAGATTATGTTTAAAAGTAGAGACCGATAAAAATCAAGCCATTAAGCACAGGTAATTACAAACCTCATTAAATCTCTAAAGGAGAAACAGGATGTGAATGAAGAACAGAGGAGACTGATGTGAGACTGTAGGAGGATCAAAGGTCTCTAGGAGTTGGACCTGGAAGATGAGAGGGTCAGTTAAGTGAAGGCAGAGAGACATGCAAGCAGACAGCACGCATGTGTGAAGGGCCTGCGGCAGCAGGAGACACTCACTGGAGGTGAGGGGAACTGAAAGGCAGATTAGAAAAGACCTTGTGGGCCTTGGCAAGGATGGAGATTTGGCTCCTAATGGCTCAGTCATCACAGGCCTCCAAACCTTTGTGCTGTGACAGTGAGGAACAGGCCTGATGCAGGATAGGGAACACTTAAAACATGTGCTGAAGGAGTGGGTAAGAGAGGGTCTTCTGGGGGAGTTGGGGGGAGCAGAAAGGGCTCTGGAGCTGGGGCCGGGAACAGTGAGGTATGGGCCACGAATGCAAAGGGGAGGAACAATGGGCAGGACAGAACTAGAAGCACTGACAGAGGCATCATGGGATGTGGGGGAAATGGTGGGTTCAGGGTGGGATCCAAGATGGTTCTCAAATCCTGGCAGGGATGCTCTACAAACCCCAAGCTCTTGAGCAAGGAATTCAAGAGAAGGCCTTTACGAATCTGAGTCACTCAGGACAATACTTTAGCAGTTGCTAATCAAGCATTTTTATATCAAACATCCTCTCCATCTTCAGGACCACCTACATGGTGGAGGACGCTGATCTACAGAGTAAGTTCCAGGCAGCCAGGGCTACATGGTGAGACCGTGTCTTTAAACACAACAATAGGTAGAAGTCACTGCCTACTTCCTAGCACAGGCAGAGATGTCACTCATTAGAATCCTGTTTGGAGAGGCAAACCTCCAGCATGCCTCTTTGAAACTCTGGACCCTGACATCTCATCTGTACAGAGACTCTGACAACCCCTGTTCACTGAATCCCTGTCACTGATGAAGTTGTCCCAGAAATACACCTTGAAAGACAGGCTGTGAGTATAGCTGGTGTGAAGATTTGATCCAAGAGGTGTTAGCAGGAAGTGGCAGGGGGTAGGGACAACCCTAGTGTGCTGAGAAACAGGGGGTAGGCCAAGGAGCAATTTGTGTTCAAGCCCTCCAGAGAGCTCTGGGAAAGTGGGAGGCCAGGAGAAACTGCACCAACTCTAGGTCGAGTGGCTGAGGTACTTCTCGGGCACTGGCTCCCCCACACTGTTACCCTGCCCCAGCCACATCCCATCAGCCCCACAGACAAGAAACAACTTAAGAGAGAAAGTACTTCCTTTGGCTAAGAATTGAAGGATAAAAATCCATCCTGCAGAAAAGGCAGCTTTCCTAGGTTACACCTTCACTGTCTGCTCATGAATGCCATGAGACATTCATCCTCCTGCACATCACTTGACTTCAGGGCTTTCTAGTGCAAACCTCTATAGCTACCTTACTCTTGCATTCTTCATGTTTACAAAACAAGGAGAGTTGGACAACTCTTTTGATTTCTCTGAGTCTAGTTTCCTTATCTGCAAAACAAAAACCTGGGTTCCCATAGCTGTGACATTCTATGACCTAATTTAGCACATCCTGGTTGGCCTGGATTGGCACCTGGATTTCTGGGTGAGTCATTCCTTCTTATCTCAGGACAGAAACAGTATAGAAGGGTCTGAGCCTCACCAGAGACCTCTATATCCCTTACACACACACACATGCACCCCTACCATCTGACTGATGGAAATCTCCACAGATGGGGCCCTGCCAATGACTCAATCCTCAACTTATCTGATTGTCATGGTCAATTCCTAGAAGTTCAAAGTCACTCTCTTGCAGCCATCACTGTAGCCTCATACCACAAGGCAAATTTTAATTCTGCCTCTCGACCACAGAATCAGGAGGAAGAAGATGATGACACTTGTAGTGTTCCAGGAAAAGTCTGGGCTGGAAGTCTGAGGGGCCAGGGTAGACCTCAAAGGCTGAGAGGCTGAGGACCAGGTAAGTCATGGGGAGAGAACAGATCTGTAACATGTATTTTGGGGACAAGCTCAGGGTTCTGCCAACTGACCTGTGGGACCTTGGACTCCTACAGTAGGTATCTTTGCCTCGTTTGCTATCAGGACTCCTTGGATGGTTTTGGTTTTTCGAGACAGGGTTTCTCTGTGGCTTTGGAGCCTGCACTGGAACTAGCTCTTGTAGATCAGGCTGGTCTCGAACTCACAAAGATCCGCCTGCCTCTACCTCCTAAGTGCTGGGATTAAAGGCATGAGCCACCACCGCCCGGCTCTTTGCCTTGTTTGTGTATAAAGTAGTCAGGAGTTGCAGATGAAGTTTCTGTCCTGCCTGGTCCTGCAGCTGTTCAGTTCCAAAGAAACACAGAGAGGCTTATAATAATTATAAACTGTTTGGCCTATTAGCTCAGACTTATTATTAACTAGCTCTTACAACTTAAATTAGCCCATAATTCTTGTCTATGTTTAACTATGTGGCTTGGTACCTTTTCTCAGTGAAGCATTCTCATCTTGCTTGCTCTGTGTCTGGCTACTGACTGATTCTATCTTTCCTCTTCCCAAAACTCTCTAGTCTGGTCACCCCACCTATACTTCCTGCCTGGCTATTAGCCAATCAGCATTTTATTAAACCAATACAGGTGACAAATCCTTTCAGTGTACAAGAAAATTAAAAAGTTCCTCTTTTTTTCTTTCCAAAACAAGACCCTGAATCTAATCTCTTTTGTTTAGCTTTTTCCCTGATTATTGTACATAACAAATTGTAACCAACACACTAAACTAAGACAAATATCCATAGCCCATTTTTGGGGAATGTGGGAGTAGTTTTCTAGGCTACTTCCTGCTGGTTTGGAGGGCTGATAATCATATGGGGACACAAAGAAAATTTAGGATTATGGTCAAGTCCTGACTGGAATATTCTGTGAGGCTTGGTCATCTCAGCCAGCAGTCTTGAGGATGTTCTGAACATGGAACTCAGAGGAAGCCCCAACAGAGGTGCTCTAAAATGTTGTATCATCTGGGCCATCTGTTCCCATTGGAGATTTTTCAGGGGGTCTTCCTTGAACAAATCTTATTTTTCTTAGCCAAGAATGAATCTACATCCTTTCATTTCCTGTGGAAACAAAAGCAAAACCTCTTCTCTAAAGTAATATATCTTTTGACTTAAATTTTGAAGTCAAGATATTTCAAAATATATATGTTGGATTAATCCAGCAACATTTATAATCAAATGTCTTTTAGCAGCTGCTGCTCCTCCTTCCTCAGCTGTCAAACAATTCAAAGACAACACAATAATATACAGTATCCAGACTTTATGTGTATTTTCCATCCCTATGTGGCTTTTTAAGAACGTTATTTCTTTTATTTTTATTTTCTAATTTTTGGTTTTTTTGAGACAGGGTTTCTCTGTATATCTTTGGCTGTCCTGGAACTCACTCTGTAGACCAGGCTGCCCTTGAATTTACAGAGATCCACCTGCCTCTGCCTCCTGAGTGTTGGAATTAAAGGCATGTGCCACCATGCCTAGCTACTCTATTTCTTTTTTTAAGGACTTTATCCTTTTTCTTTTATCTCCCAAACCTATGTATATTTTTAAACACACTGTAAAACTGTTTAGAGGTATTTTTCATCTGAATTGTCTTTACTGTATATCTCCCTCTTTTTCTGACCACATGAGTCTTTAATATGCTAAGTAATATGTCTAAAATTAAAGGTACAGGTTTGGTGGCTGGCTCCACCCCCATTCCTTAGCTTTTTGAGAGTCTAGCTTTATACTTTATGGCAGAGATACTGGTGGGAGCCAGATTTATTGCCACATCTCTGTGGAGTTTCGAGGTTCATGCCACCACCAAGAAGCCTGATGCTGGCTGCTCATAAACACTATTTAAGCATTTGGTGGCAGAGCCTCTTAAAAGAAATGTGAGGCTTTTGCTGCTAAGGCTGAGTCAGGAAGCCTCTCTTAAAGGAGCCATGCCTGGCCACAGTCACCCTCTTCTGTGAGAGCCCCTCACTAACATCTGTCCCCTTTAGTTCTTGCCCTCTGCTTAGGTGCTGCCATTCCTGTAGTCCTCCAGCACATGCCTTTACTGTTAGAACCATCTGTTCTCAGGAGACGGGCAGCCATCTGCCCAATGCTGTTCCCACTGTTCCTCACTTTGTTTCTCTCTGTGATGGCTTAGCCCTCACTTTATCATATTTTATGGGTAAATCACTCTATTTGCCAATACAGTGGCAAGGCTAGATGACAAGCAGAGCTAACCAGTGCCATCTCCAAGTGGCCTAAAACAGCAACATTGGTTTATACTACTAAATTCCCCAAGCCCACTCTAACTAAACACAGGTTCACTGGGGCATGGGAACAGATACAGTAGGGACTTGTCCTCACCCACCCACAAGCAAGCTCCTGTCCCACATGCACTGGTCTTTCAGAGTATGATTTAAGAATGATGAGTTTTTTTTAAGTGTCTTGGGAAACACATAATTTTTCTAAGAGGTTTAATAAAACAAAACAAAGAACAAAAACTAAACAAAAAAACAGTGATTAGTAACCCTGAGTAGAATGATGACTAAGGTATCTTCCAACCCTGACCTCCATGATATTAGACACTGAAGAAAAGTCCTGTCATAACCTCCATCTAGCCTTTCTTATCTAGTGCTGTTTTGCAGCTTTAATTTTAGGGCTGGAGATCTGGCTCAGGTGGTAAAATGCTGTGGCATGAGGTGGGAATTAGGATCCCCAGCAGCCATGTAAATTAAAGCCATGCCCATTTGAGCAGTGTGTTCCTGGAATGCAGATCTGGGACAGCAGAGAGAGGAAGGATCTCCCTGCCAGCCAGTCTTGTCAAGTTGATGAGCTCCAGGTTTGGTGAGAGAACCTGCCTCAAAAATAAGATGAAAATTGCCTGAGTAAGACACTCAGCATCAGCATCTGGCCTCCAGATGCCCAAACATGCATATTACCAGCACACACAGGAAATAAATACCTATAAGTACACCTATACATACACTATATGGACATACATAGGAATATGTATACGCCTATATATACAGCTATACATACACTATATGCACACACAGGGATGTGTACACACCCACACACTATACAGACACATAGACACACAAACAAACAGGAATGTGAATATATCTGTACATACACATGTGTATATACTATATGGACACACACAGAGGAATGTGCACACATCCATACACTATACACTAAGGAATGTGTACATTATACAGACATACACAGTAATGTACACACTACACAGATACATACACAAGAATTTGCATACTATACAGACACACACAGGAATGTGCATACTATACAGACACACATAGAAATGTGTGCACTATACAGACACACACAGGAATGTATACACTACACAGATACATACACAAGAATGTGCATACTATACAGACCCACACAGGAATGTGTACACTATACAGACACACACAGGAACTTGTACACTATACAGACACACGCAGGAATGTGTACATTATACAGACACACGCAGGGATGTGTACACTATACAGACACACTCAGGGATGTGTGCACTGTACAGACACACGCAGGGATGTGTACACTATACAGACACACGCAGGGATGTGTACACTATACAGACACATGCAGGGATGTGTACACTGTACAGACACACGCAGGGATGTGTACACTGTACAGACACACGCAGGGATGTGTACACTGTACAGACACACACAGGGATATGTACACTATACAGACACACGCAGGGATGTGTACACTATACAGAAACATGCAGGGATGTGTACACTATACAGAAACACGCAGGAATGTGTACATTATACAGAAACACGCAGGGATATGTACACGCAGGAATGTGTACACTATACAGACACACAGGAATGTGCATACTATACAGACACACACAGGGATGTGTATACTGTACAGACACACGCAAGAATGTGTACACTGTACAGACACACACAGGAATGTGTACACTATACAGACACATGCAGGAATGTGTACACTATACAGATACACGCAGGAATGTGTGCACTATACAGACACATTCCTGTGTACACTATACACACACAGAGGAATGTGTACACTATACAGACACAGAGAGCAGGTTTTGTTTATTGAGTTTCTTGTTTGCTTGTTTTAAAGAAGGAAGGTTTTCTTTTTATCACTGTTCATAATGGAGAGACTGTCATGGTGCACATGGGGAGGCTGGAGGACTTTATGAAGTCAGTTCTCTCCTCCCACCTGTATATGATCAGGGATCAAACTCAAACCACTAGGTTTGCATGACAGGCACCTTTCCTGTGAAGCTGTCTTGACGGCCTGAAGCATTTTGTTGTTGTTCGTTTTTGTTTTGGTTTTCCAAGACAAGGTTTCTCTGTAGCTTTGGAGCCTGTCCTGGAACTAGCTCTTGTAGGTCAGGCTGGTCTCAAACTCACAGAGATCCACCTGACTCTGCCTGGGATTAAAGGTGTGTGCCACCACTACTGCCTGGCTCTGAAAGCATTTTAATTTCGAGTTCTCAGAGATGCTTTTCAGAACAGCATTAGGCTTACAGGAAAAGAACCAGGTGGTACACAGAAGGCCTATGTCCTACCCCAGCCACCACCCCACTACTTACCATTCTGAGTGATATGGATACACACTAACTAAAGTCTACTGTTTCCATGGGATCCAGGTTGCATGTTCTATATGTAACAAAAAAGTATGATGACTAATGAATACAGATTTAATTTATTCATTTTGAGTAACCCCTGATGGTATGTAGCAGTCATTACTGCATCAGGCAAAAGAGATTCACTGCCCCACATCCCCTAGGTCCTACCTCTGACAGACATGGACCATTTTACTGTCACTAAGATTTTGTTCTTGAGCTTTCTTTTCAATGTTTAACTTCTGTTGCTATAATAATGTCATCATTATTATTATAATAAACATACGTAAATTTTCTGCTGTTATCATGTTTTGTGTATATGTATATGTTTGTGTGCACATGTGTGGAGGCTGGTGTTTGTCTTCTGAGACAGGGTCTCCCATCTTAGAGAACAGAAAGTTTGATTTGGCTTGCAGTTGCAGATCAGAGTCTGTCATGAGGGAAAGGTAAGGCAGGAACTCAGAATAGTTAATGGTGTCACATCCACAATCACGAACAGAGAGAAATAAACACCCATTGCCTGCTTGCTCTCTGCCTATTTACGCTTATACAGTCCAGGACTCCTAACCTAGGGAATGGGGATGCCCACAGTGGACTGGGTCCTACATCAATTGCCAGTCAGGACAACTCCCCAGAGACATGCCCACAGGCTAATCTGATCTAGATAATTCCTCAACTGAAGTTTTCCTCTCGGATAATTCTGGATTGTGGCGAGTTGATAATTAAAAACTAGCTCTCATATCCACTGGGCTGGGAGGTCACCAACTCAGCTGAGGGGGCCAGCCAGCAGGTCTCTGGGTCTTCTGGCTCTGCTTGCCCAGCTCTGGGATTACAAGTTCTTGTCTCCATGCTGTTACATGAGTGCTACAGATCCAAACTCAGGCCCTCATACCTGCATAGCAAGCACTTTCCAGACTGCATCCTCTCCCTATCACCCTGCTAGAGCAATTTTAATTGTATAGAGCAGAGACATGAGGTCCATCTTCATGTATGCAACTGTCACCATGGTCTGAGCTCAAGCTGGCACTGCATGCATGGTTACATTAACTTGCCATTCCTATGGCTCATTTGTTGTACACCAGAGTAGCATTCCACTGTCTGGTTGAGCCACAGTGTGTTTACCCAGTCCCCTGGCAAAGAATATCTTGGTTGCTCTCAAGTTTTGCCAATTCTGAAGAAAGCCACTTCAAGCATCTATGCAGGCTTTCGCAGGGACATGAATTTTTAAGTCACTGGAGAATGTGTAATGTTAGGCCTCTGGCTTGATTTCACCAAGATTACTGAGTAGAGAATGGTCAGAGCCAAGTCCAACACATCATGGAGGTTGTTTGTACTTAATTGCCATGACACCCCTGTGACCCAGTGCTGCTATCCCAAATTACAGATGAGCAAACTGAGGCTTGAGGAAATGGAAGTACACAGTTGTGTGGCCACATTCACCCAACTGTGAACTCATGGGGTCTTTCTATTTGGAGATGGGAGCTAGGGATGAACACTCATCTCTAGATTTTGTTCATTCTACTTCATTTTGATTATTTGCTCCTTGAACAAGAAAAGCAGATCTGTTTTCTAGACTTGATGTTTTTCTGCCAACTTAGTGGCTGCACATGAGACTACTGATATTTTAATTATGATTTGCAGCTCCATAGTCAGCAGTAAGCGGCCAGCCGACCACTCAGGCCTTGGCCTGGAGGGCCTTCCAGTCTGGAGTCCCAGCTCTGCCTCTGCCATGATGTGTACATTTACACTAAGTCTATTGCTCTATTTACCAACAAAGACTCAGAAGTCAGATGTGGGGTGAAAACATGCTAGATCAGAAAAGCCTAGAAGCAACCAGCTGACATTCCTTTTTAGAGACTCAGCAAGAGACATGTCTCTTCACTCGTCCCCAAATCAAAAAGAAACAACAGACTCAAGTTACGGCCCTTGCTACCCATGTGTCTTTTCTATCCAAATTGCTGGCTTCTCTATCGCCAATTCCAGTCAGCTAGTCACTAGCTCTGCACCCTAGGTAAGCTTCATTTAAACAGTCTCAGAGTGTCACAGTGCAATCAAAACTCCCGAAACACAGTCCGGTTATTATAAAAGGGTCTCCTTTCCTTCACAGTAGCGCTTTTTCATTGGAAGGACTCTCAACTCTAAAGTCACAGCCTCCATTTTTCAGCTAGTACAAAAGATGCTGTAGTCATTGTGTGTCCTGAGTCCCCTTCTTCACCTGGCACATGCCTGGGTCTTGCTTGGAAACAGCTGGTTGTGGCAAAACAACAGCCTCAGGTGACAGATTTCTCTCCTCCTCTGCTGGTGGCCCCATGACTGTAGAGTCCCCAGGGAGAGGATCCTGGAGGAAAGCACTGCCCGAGACAGCAACCTCTGTGGTGGCTCCCATGACAGCCTGGGCAGAGGAAGGCAAAGGAGTTCATGGGATCATGTGAAAACAACCTATCAGAGACCTATCGCCATCAGCTCAGCTCTCAGGCCCAGTCACAGTCTTCCCTGAGCTCCCACCAGGCCGGTTCCCTCCGTCCCCAAGCCCCCTTAAGTACCAATAATGGAAGTGCTTACTAGGCCCCGCAACACTTCACCCTTATCTTTTATTTATAGCTGACAAAGCTCCAAGCAGGAAAAATATAATCACACTTTAAATAATGGAAGTTGTAGGTATTAGAGCTACGCGGGCAGTTACCGGAGCGGCAGAGATGTCTCCCTGCAGACCTGACAGGGGCACACCAACTGCATTTTTAATTTTTAAAACATATTTCTTCCCAAATTATTCTGCATTTCCAAGGAGCCGCATTTATGGGGGTGATAAATTACTGTAATAAAATGCCTCTTCTTCAGATATATAGGACAAAGCCTTGCTGCGCACAGCCCAGCTCGGGCGTCCCCGAGAGAATGGCAGCAAGTCCCACTGCCACACTCCTCGCTTTAATTATTTGGCCAATGTGCCCTACATTTTTAATGCAGTCACAAGTTTTCTTTAAGCAAAGAATTCAAACAGGCCACCAATTTGTATTTGTAGTGTCAGTATTCATATGAGGCCTTCTGAATGTTAGTGCGAGTGTGCACCCTTGGGTAGAGAGGCCTGTGTGACTGAAATGCACCTGCCGTGTGTGTGTGTGTGTGTTTCTGGGAATAAACACACTGGTTAATGCCTGCTTACATGAGCAAGTGTATGTGTGTGTGTTTCTGGGAATAAACACACTAGTTAGTGCCTGTTCACGTAAGCGTGTGTGTGTGTGTGTGTGTGTGTGTGTGTGTGTGTGTGTAACTTGATTTATGGTTCTCACTTGTGAACTTTGTAGATGACAGCTTTGTCTTGTAACCTCAAAGTTGGAGACTCATGTCAGGCAGTGGTGATACACCCATTTATCCCAACACTCCTGAGGCAGAGGCAGGCAGATCTCTGAGTTCAAGGTCAGCCTGGTCCACACTAAGAGAGAGAGTTCCAGGACAGAGAAATCCTGTCTTGGAAAACCAAAAATGAATAAATAAGCAATGTCTTTAAAAGAGTGACAACTGACTTCACACACATTAGTTGATTTTCCTCTTTTCCGCTTTACTCTTTGGGGGGCCACCACCCAGCTCCCAAATAAACACACAGAGGCTTATTTTTTCTTACGAATGCCCAGCCTTAGCTTGGCTTATTTCTAGTCAGGTCTTCTAACTTAAATTATCTTATCTATATTTTGCCTCTGGGCTTTTATCTTTTAATTTCCTGTATACCTTTCTTTATGTCTTCCTCCATGGTGTGCTGTGTAGCTGGGTGACTGTCTTCTAGCGTCCTCCTCTCCTCCTCTTTCTCACTCCTCCCTCTCCTCCAAATTTCTCCTCCTATTTATTATCTCTGCCTGCCAGCCCCACCTGTCCTTTCACTTGCCTAGCTATTGGCCATCCAGCTCTTTATTAAACCAATCAGGTGTTTTAGACAGGCAAAGTAACACAGCTTCACAGAGTTAAACAAGTGCAACATAAAAGAATGTAATGCATCTTTAAACAAATGTTCCTCAGATAAACAAATGTACCACATCTTCAATAATATTCCATAACACCCTGCAGCGGGGATGCCATGGAAACTAGAGCAGTGGCAGACACCTCTCCCAATTCCACGTTCTCCTAGTGTCAGGTCCCCCAGCATGGATAGGGACACAGGACCTGGAAAGGTGAAGGAACTTATGACAGATCACACAATGACTGTCAGGGCTGGACTTGAACCCAGGTCTCCCAATTGTAAGGTCAGACCTCCTGATTCTGTCAAGAACTAGGTCCTGATGGCTGCCCTGGGGACAGAGACAGCTGCTCAGCCTTAAGGCTTTGGGCTGCAGCCAGAAGAATGACCCAGATCTTTTGAGAACCCCAGGAGGCAGGGGCAACTGTAGGTGGGGTGGTCCAGGAATGCAACTAAAATAAGAAGTGGCTTCTTCTGAAAGGGCTCTGTGGTCTGTAAAGGGGAAGGAACTGGAGGCCGGAAACAGGAGTGGGCAGAGCAATGAGAAGCGGACACTGTAGCCTGCATCTCAGAAACCACGCTGGGCACAGCAGAGTCTGCAAGGCTGCAGCTCTGAATCCTGATCCAGGGGACCTGAGAACTTGGGTTCAGGGCTCTTGGTTCTATTTCTTGTCATCCCCAAAACACTGACCTTCGTGAATATGGTTACCTTTGTCCTCCTGACACCACTTTAAGATACAACACCAAGATTGTTTCTAGGAAGACTTTCCTGGCTGTTTTACACACACACAAACACACACATGAGAGAGAGAGAGAGAGAGAGAGAGAGAGAGAGAGAGAGAGAGAGAGAGAGAGAGAGGATTAGGCAACCACAGACCCTCATCATAGCTGGTAGTGCTCACTGTAGCAGTCGGTGAATCTTGGCTGCCTCATGTTTATAGGGAGCCAGAGATGCTCTATGTGAATGATGTCATCAAATTTTTACAGAAACACAATACTGGGATTCAATCCATTGATTTATTTTACAGGTGAGCAAAGCCAGGGCTCAGAGACAATAACTAACTCCTCCTTGTGGTTCCGCAGTCAGTAAGCAAGAGACCAAAGAGAGAATGTAGCCCACATCAAACTACACAGCTGAGTTATCCAGCCACGCTTGGTCCCTCTTCAACTAGAGCATAGACCCCTCAGAGCTGGGCCATATACCTGTAGCAAGACGGCTATGCTGCTGTTATTCCCGAGGCACCCCGGGGGAAACTGGGAGCTACCGAAAGTCCTAAGGAAGAGGAGAAGCCCAATTGAAATGAGGAAGCATCTCTTTGTAAATACTTTTGATAAATGTGTGAAGATATCACCAAAGTTGTTCTAGGCTTCTGTACTGTTTTGGGGTTTTCTATTCTTCCTCTAAATATTTTTTTGCAATGTTGTGGGCTGAACTCAGGGCCTCCTGTATACTAAGCAAGCACTCCACCATTGACTACCCCCAGCCCCAGTACTCACTCCTTTTTTAAGATTTAATTTTATTTTTGAAGATGTATATGTGGACGTGTCTGTTCAGGAGTGTGTCCATGTGAGTGGAGTTGCCATGGTGGTCAGAAGAGAGCATCATTTCCCTGGAGTTTGAGTTACAGGAGGTTGTGACCTGAACTCAAGTCCTCTGCAAGAGCAGTAAATCTTCTTAACTGCTGAGCCATCTTGCCAGTACTCACACTTGAATATAGTTTTATTTTCTATTTTAGAAAGAGAACTCCTTTTTAGCCGGTCAAATCTGCATTCTTATAATCCCAGTACTCTAAAGGCTGAGAGGCCGAGGAAGAGTTTGAAGTCAGCCTGGACAATGGAATAAGATCTCAGGGTGTGTGTCAGGAGAGCCTCTCAAAATTAAAGCGTTCCAACTCCCCAAGCTCGATGTCTGACCTGAAGGTGTACTGTGACAACCCACCACACTGCCTGCCCCTGTCCCACTCTTTCCAAGGCCCTTTCCCTTTCTCTTGCTGTCATGTTGTTGGGGTTTCCTGCTGATGGATTTGTTCCCTAACCCCACTTCCCCCATGTGGACTATGAGCTCTCAATGGTTCTGTCCCCTTGCTCAGATTCTCTCAAGTGGACTATGAGCTCTTGGTGGTTCTGTCCCCTTGCCCCACTTCCCCCATGTGAACTATGAGCTCTCAATGGTTCTGTCCCCTTGCTCAGATTCTCCCAAGTGGACTATGAACTCTCAGTGGTTCTGTCCCCTTGCCCCACTTCCCCCAGGTGGATTATGAGCTCTTTGTAAACATAAGAACCAGAAGAGATTTGTTAGTGAGGAAATGAATCAATGCAGGTGGGTCTCTTTAATGACCACCAGGGAATATAAAAGATTCAATTCTAGCTTCACACTCCAGCTTCCTGTGTGCCAAGGTTGCCAAGCTGCTGAGGGCCACCAACCAGATAGGTAGGGCTTGGCATGGGCCAGTGTCCCCTAGCAGCCCCAGAGCCCCCTCTGCCATGCCTTACAATAGACAAGAGTGTCTGGACCCTTATGTCCAGGCTTCTTGCCCTCAGTAGGGCCTGTACTGCTCCTTGGGGCCTAGGGAGCTGCTGCGAACAGCAATGATAGCAGGTCAAAGGCTTTCTCCAGAGAGGAAGTGAAAGAGTGCTGTCGGGTGAGTCATGAGGCCTGGAGGGTTTGGTGCCAGGAGTGGCTTGGTTGAAAGAAGCACCCAAGGAACAGGGAAGACCTGAAGTCACCTCCCAGGCCTCCCCAGACGCTGGGGTCTTCAGCTAGAAGCTTCTCTGTCCCAGGAATCTGAAGTGATGTGGAGAGAACAGAGTTAGGCACGGTCTGCAGAAGGGCAGTCAGAGCCACGCGGCAGGTCTCAGAGGGTGCAGGATCTGATGTATGGTGGCCACCTGGCAATAGTGACAGCCAATGCAGGCGAACTGTCCCAGGTGTGGTCAGGGTGTGTGTTGCACAGAACTTCCCGACTTAGAAGAGGAGCTCTGCCTCTCAATAGCTGCTGTATGGCAGACCCACACCCTACTTCCTGTCCCAATGCCCTCTACTTCCTCTTCTGAGACCTGGAAGCCCACAACTTAAGGTGGAGCATCTGTGGCTTCAGTGTGGCTTGTATTTGAACTTCATCCTCAGTATTAAGGCCGTGGGGGCCTTGAGACATTGGGAGTCATAAGAGACTAATGTTTTCCTCTTGAGACTGGCTATTACATAGCAAATTTAGCTTCCTCTGCTTCAGTCTTGGCTTCCTCTTTACACATTCTCCAACCACATGATGTCATCCACTTTGCTGTGACACCTTCAACACCCTCTTCTCAGAATTTTATCTAGCCATCAGCTCCCTCCCGCTCTGTCCCCCACCTGGCCTGACCACAGGCTTGGGGCTCAGAGTCCCACCTACCTGCCTGAGCTGTCTTCCAGCTGTGTGCCTTGGAGAGTTCATTTGACTTCCTATTGCTCCAGAGCCTGGACTGAGTTTGTAGAACTCAATGTGGAACTTCACAGCAATGCCGTGAAGCCGTGTAATACTGAAGAGGGGAATTTTCTGTCCATTGAGCTCTAATGGGAAGTCAACCATATTCAGACTCCTGGGGTACTGACAAGCAGTTCTTTGCTTTTCCAAAAAGTTCTTTGGCTCTGTGAAGTATGCTATGGGCAAGTGAGCAAGGTGCTGCCTGTGTGCTGACCTGCAGATCTGTTCATTCCCTGCAGATTGATTTTCCCAGGTTCCTTCACCAGCTGGTGCTGGGACAATGAGAAGGCATAGGCAAGAGGAGGGCAGAAACTTGGATATCCCTGTCTACCACCCACTCTCTTTACGGAATGGACAGGTGTGTTGAAGGCATTTCCCCAGCAGGGGCTGCTCCTTTTTGCGGCTTCAGCTCCTACAGAACCGCCCTACCATCTGCGGTCCCAGTTCCACTCCGGCCCCTGTACCTAAGCAGTCCGCATCTCCTTTGGCAGCTGGTGTGGAAGCAGTTCCTTCAATTGCTGGACACCAAACTGCCCCACTGTTAGCTTCTGGCTTCCCAACCCTTCTCCTCCATGGAACCAGTTCCCTGAACTCAATCCCGCTTTTTGAAATGCTTCGACTTTTCTTACTGACCCTGATTTTTTGCAGCAAGTGTCAAGTGTTTTTCTTTTTCCTCAAAATGTGTTCCCCCTTCTCCATCCCACAGTCCTGGAGGGTCGGGGCAAGACTCTGAGAGCTGTCATCTTTGGGGTGGAGGAGGCTCTATTATTTTTTTAAAGCAAGCCTGATCCCAGGCAGTCTTGCCATACCTGCTCATTCTGGGACAGGGAGGGAGAGGGACACACACCTCACTTCTTCAAGGCTGAAAGCCTGTGCTGAGAGAGGCCGGCCAGAGGGAGCAGAGCAGTATCCAGCCAGTCCTCTCCTTCTCTTTCCACATCTTCCTGGGAGTCAGACAAAGGTTTAAGAAACCCTGGAGGGAATGCAGGTGGATTCTGTGCTTAACAGTGGCCCCAGAGCTCTGCTCCCAAAGGAGCAGCTGCTGGGACAGCTTCTTTCAGAGCAGAGTGACTGTCCTGCCTTACAGCAGTGTCTCTAGGGGCTGTGTTTACAGATATCCTGATCTAGTCTCCATTTCTCTCTGTCTGTCCAGAGCCCAGATAGAAGTCATTTCAGTCATGCAGTCAGGAGAAGCCTGGGAACACTTCCAGGCCAACCTTGTCCTCCATGTAACATGGCAACAAATTGTGCTCCTGGGTTGTGGGGATTGAGGAAGGCAGCACAGTATGAACTGAGACAGCTCCTAAGAACATGTGACCTACATAGGCAGCTCTGGGGAAATGTATGTCTTGTATGTGCTCACATATATCAGAGAGGCCATGTGTATTTTATAGCCATTACAGAGACTACAGGCTTAGCACTGTATGTAGACACATGTAAACATACACATATATGTATGTCCCAGTGGCCCACATGCTCACATGGATCACATTTCTCTGCAGCTTGATCATTACTCAAGTATATAGTGACATACTTGCACCTCACAGAATCACAATCCTATGCACAATCTCACATGCACTCGTTCTACTGGGTCTCCTAGAGGATTTGAGTCCCAAGCTAGACTCACAATCAAACTCACAATCCCCCTGCCTCAGCTTTCTGAGTGCAGGATCCTTCATAGTACCCCACAACTATGTACTTTAACCCCTTCTTAGTGGCCCCTTGAAGCCATCTGACTGCCCTTGGGACTGAGAGAGCACCCTGGTCCACACACCCCATCTCTATGGCTTCCCCAGAGACTTGGTGGCTGAGTTCCTGGGGGAAGGGGAAAGGATACCAAGACCTCAGAGTTCTAGGTCTAAAGTCCTGTTTGCAGGCCCTATAGGAAATTGTGTGACCTATCTATCCAGCCGGTGACTCTTTCATTGTCTCTGGCTTTTCCTTCGGCTGCAAACCCAGTCCCTAGCAGCCCAGCAACCTGTTTCTCTGGAAGAAAGTCAGATGTTCATCCTTTCTCTGCCTTGTGGTGGCCAGGGTGGTAACTGAGACTCAGGGCCACAAAGGCTAGCTTCCTTTTCTCAGCCAAGACTAAAGCCCAGGCTAAGCAGGTTCTGGCCCACACCATCCTGTCAGTCCTGCAGGAACTGACCTACTGAAACTCTTCACCAAAACATCTCGCAAAAGCCCAATAGTTTGTATGTTGCTGAGCAGAGCATCTCTTGAGTGTGGAAGGACATTGAGTGTGCGTCGCCCTCCACACCTAGGGGCCACCTTGGCTGAGTGGATGCCAAGAGATCACATTGAAACGTCCCCAACAGACCCCCAAATCAATCCATCCACCCTGACTTCTAACAGTCTTTTCATTTGTAAACTCTGTGCCAAAATGCATGAGAAGAGCTGGCAAAGCACGTGGCGGATGCAGGGAGTCAGAACTGCAGGTCAGTTCTCCCTGGACCTTCAGCAGCAACAAAGGGGGTGGGGTAGAGACAGACAGACATTCCAGAAATTCCCAGAGATCTTCTAAAGCTATAAATAACCATGCTATGCCTGCTGTCTTTTCCTCTCTTCCTTCCCTCCCTCCCTCCCTGGGGCCATTAGACAATCTGAGGAAGGTCATGGTTGCTTCTGTGGAGTTGAGGTTCCAATATCCTGGTGACAGAATGTCAAGGTCAGAGATGGGCCTCTGTAGGGGTGTATCATAGGAAAAGGACATCATGGATAAAGGGCCTGGATGGTTCTTTGATGCAGAAGGTTCAGGTGTGGAAAGGGGGAAACCAAGGCAGGACTCTTCCAGTATTAGCTTGGGCTTGGAGCTATCAATGAGAACATTTGGTTGAGGGGATCTGTTCTTAAGTGACAATCTAACCTTTCAGAGGAGGAATTGATCCTAGTGCCGAGCCCAAGGGAGCATCAGGCCAAACCTGGAACATTTTATTGTGTCTAGAAGCAGGAGAATGCTCGACAAATGATGGGGACATGTCAGAGGACACAGAAGTCAGCTGGCAGGGACTGCTGACCAGGGTAGTATAATTAGAACATGAAAATAACCTGGGCTGGAGAGATGACTCAGAAGTTAAAGCACTGATTGCTCCTGCAGAGAACCTGGATTCAGTTGCCAGCACTGACGTTGCAGCTCACAATGGTCTGTAACTCCAGTTCCAGGGGCTTAGATGCCTTCTTCTGGCTTCAGAATGCATGTGGCACACCCATGGACAAGCCAGCAAACACCCATAGACATAAAGTGAAAATAAAACATCTTTAAAATAATAGTGGCAGTAATAGTAGCAATGGATTATAATGCATTGAATGAAGTGAATCTACCAATTTATAAATAAACAAATGAATTTATGAACAGAAAAGAAAGATTTCCTTACTATAGATGCCATGCAATAAAAGAGGAAAAACACCATTTGGCAATGATCATGGTAATTATTTAATGTAAGAAACATCTATGGATGCTAGAACCAACAGTATCTACAGGACATTTGCATGACGCTGAAGTGTTTCCACATATGTACTTACTGTTTAAAAAAGTACATGGTTTGGCAAGAGAGATCTGACCAAAGACAGGCCCTAAGTCAGCAGCTCTGCCCAGGACTACTGCTGAGCCCAAATCAGGAGGCCAGAAAGATGGTGTAGGGGGTGAGAGTACTTGCTGTGCAAACAAGAGGTCCTAAGTTTGGATACCAGCATCCACATGAAATCTGGGCATGGCAGTGTGCAGCCTGTGACCCTGAACTGTTCAAGGTAAAGCAGTAGGATTACAGGGGCTTTTTGCTTGTCAGCCCAGCTTCAGGTTCAGTGGTGGACAGTGCCTCAAAGGAATAAGACAAAGAGGGACAGAGGGGGACATCCAAAGTCCTCCTCTGACCTCTACACAGAGTATGGGTGTCTGCACACATGCGTGTGCAAGAAATCAATACAGGTCCTCTTACTCACCAACAGAATGTAATGTGAAGAACACAGAGTGACCTTGGGCATCATCCTCTCAGAACCGGAATCCAGACATAATCACATGAGAACATCCTATCTTTAACTGCCCTGTTATCCCAAACATCAGGGTATAGAACCCAAGGCAAATCTGGGAATTATCCTGGGCAAAGATGATAGGAGAGACCTAGCAACTTGTAATATTTGGTTCCTGTCTCCAATAGCCATCAGGGGGCAGCTGTTGGAGCATCGTGAGGGGTTCTGCAGGGACAACAGGGCGTAGGGCATTCTTTGTGTGGTGTTTGTGTGTCTTCTGTAACTGGAAAAACTGGAAAATAAAATGAATTCTATGCCACAGGTAGCAGATTTACAACGTTGAAGGGAACTTCTGGACAGACATTTAAGAAAATAAAGAGGCAGAGGGTTGGAGAACAATTAGCCTGCGTACCTAGAAATTAAGCAAGTGAGATGAGGGAAATTGTGTCTGAGGAAATCAGAAAGCTGTGCAAGAAAATACCATGCAACCTGAGTACTGTACATGCCTGAGTTGACAACAAAGCTCACATGGTCACAAAATGAATTCACATATTCCTGACAAGTCTGGACAATGTGGAAAACCCTGCCTCAAAATAAATATAAAACAAAATGCTTCAATATCCACCAGAAACAAAAATATAAAACGAGCCTAAAAGGACATAGTTCTTAGGTGAGGCAGGGGCAGGGGCAGGGGCAGGGCTGGGAAGGGGGTATGGCTTCCAATGTCATATCGAAAGCTAAAACAGTTTTATACACATTACTTAGAAGCACACAGATAGATATAAAATAATCTTACTTCATGTGAACAAATGGATTTCCTCAACATGTGGTGGTACCCACCTTCCATGCCAGCATTCCAGAGGCAGGAGGATTAAAAGTTTGAGGATGACCTGAGAACAGCAAGACTGTTTAGAAAAAAACAAAAAACCAAAAAGGGAGTTGAGAGTTCAAGAGTGGGCTTAGGAGATGCTGTGGGAGGGGAAGTGGTTCTGGAAAAGCGGGGGAAGGAGTCACTCTGGGAAGTGACCTGCTGACAAGCAGTCTCCAGGCCCTGAGGTTGGTGGTAATGCAGTGAAGGTCAGACACATTCTATGTGAAAAACAAGGCAAAATCAAGGAAGGTATGGAAAAGTTAAAGTCTGGAATGAGATTTAGTGAGGAGGCTACACAGCAGCACAGCAAAGACAAAGCCAGACAAGGGGTTGTTGGATGACCAGAGGGTCAACGATAGGATTATTTTAAGAATCGTCATTTCCCAGAGTGGGCTGGGAGGGCATAGCTGTTTGGAAAATAAACACAGGTAAATTTCAAGATGTGAATTCAGGATTTCTTGAAGGGTCACTGAAACTCCCTCTCTCTCAGTATAGTCATGTGAGTTGTGTTTACTTCCCACACCTCCACTCTGGATGAAAAATGGTTTATGTCAGGGCTGGTCCCCAACACCTCATGAAACTTTTTACCTACTGAACTATCTCCCTAGCTTGAGGAGTAACTTTTGCTAAGTCAACCTTTGGAGGTTTCATTGAACCTGGCTTGGAACCAGGCCTATCTTCCCTAGATCAAACTCATCCCACCCAAATCCTCTTGGAAAAAGAGCCTTTATCTTCCTTCCCTATATATTTGGTGCGTGACTTTATAATCCATTTTACATATAAGAGAATGAAGGTTTGGAGAAAAGCATTGTAGGCAAACCTAACTAACTGGACTTGGCACCAGGTCTGTCCTTCCTTTGTTCCTAGGCTCTCCCACTCCTGGCGCCAGGCTTAATTACAGCCTGCTGGCCCTCAGCTGATTGGCAGGTAAGTGTATCTTCAGAATTTGGGACTCTGGAAGTTCCCGCTGTGTATCATTAAACTGTAATTATGTGAATTTGAGTTTCTACATGGCCTGTTGAGCCAAAGCATCTCCAGGTAGCCAATAGGTGGGTAAGAAGGATTGTGGTTACTTGGTATATCTATATCTGGGGGGAAAGCTGAGCTCCAGGCCCCTGGAAGAGGCTGTCGAGAGGCTACAGTGGAGTACTGTGTTGTCAAAGTTTCTCCAGGTTCTCTTCACTGGCTTCCTGCATAGGCAGGCAATGAAGTATGAAGAATGGGGTACTTAAGTACATCCTCGAGCCTCTTACCTGACAGTCTGTCTGATATGGGAGGTGACATTTGCTGTGAATATGTTTTATTGCCATTGATTAATAAAGAAGCTGTTCTGGGGGGCTAGAGAGATGGCTCAGCAGTTAAGAGCATTGCCTGCTCTTCCAAAGGTCCTGAGTTCAATTCCCAGCAACCACATGGTGGCTCACAACCATCTGTAATGAGGTCTGGTGCCCTCTTCTGGCCTTCAGGCATACACGCAGAAAGAATATTGTATACATAATAAGTAAATAAATAAATAAATACTTAAAAAAAAAAGAAGCTGTTCTGGGCCAATGGCTTAACAGAGTAAAGCCAGGCTGAAAGAGATATATAGACAGAGTGGGTGGAGTCAGAGAGAAACCATGTAGCTGCCACCAGAGAGAGGTGCACTGGAACATACGTACTATAATATATACTGTGAATATATTTTATTACCATTGGTTAATAAAGAAGCTATTTTGGCCTATGGAAGGGAAGAATAAAGCCATCAGGAAATCTGAACAGAGATATATAGAAAGAGTAGGCAGAGTCAAAGAGACACCATGGAGCTGCCAAAGACGAACACCAGAACCATAGCAGTAGGCCACAGACTCATGGTAATACACAGATTAATAGAAATGGGTTAATTTAAGATGTAAGAGCTAGCTAGGAATATGCCTAAGCTATTGATCAGTGTTGTAATTAATATAGTTTCTGTGTGATTATTCGGGTCTCACAGCCAGGAACAAAGCAGCAGTCACCACTTACAAACGGGGTGCAGAGCAAGCATGGACATTACAAAGTAAAGCAGATGGAGACCATTACAGAAAGCCACAACTGGTAAAAAGTGCCTAGCTTTAACTGATATAAGCACAACACAACACGTATACCTAAGACTCAGAACATCACAAGAAGGGCGAATAGACCGCAAGAGCCAGAGGACCAGGATACCTGGTAAGAGACACTCTTCTATACAGGACAGAAGAGGAGAACCTGTGGATTCCTTCCAGGCTAATGTGGCTTGATGGAACAAGATACCCCAAAAGATCTCCTTGAACCTCAAAACTACTTTTCCCAACTAACAGCAGGAAGCAGTTTGGAGAAAACTATACCCAAATTCCCAAAAGGATTGTTTATAAATGTTAATTTTCATTTGAAAAGGGTTGGTTATAAATGATGAATAAAAATAAGGGAAATATGATACAGAAATGAATACTTTTCATTGGTATGGATCTTGGTCAACTGATACAAATTTAAGATCAATTTTGCTATACTGTATATGTGTTTCTGGTCTTGTTTAAGGTATTGTGTTTGTGAAGCTCATTTTAAAAATAACGTATAGTTAAGAAACACAGATTAATAGATAGTCATCTGTAATAATCAAACTTTCAATTACATCAGGTTTTCTAGATATATAGAGATATATTTCAGTTAGATAATCTTCAAACCTTTCAAAGACCTACAGAATAAGGCATTTAAAATGTTTTGTTAACTTAGGACTTGTCATGACAATGAGACACATCTGCTCCTGACAGCACCATTCTACTTCAAGAGAATGATGGGCATCAAAGAAACTCCTAAAAGTTAACTGAAGATAGAGCATAGGCTCAAATAGAAAGTTCTAGAAAATATAGGAAAATGTCTTTGTGTCCTTGATAAAGCTTCCTCAGACAGGATGCAAGTGGCATAAGCCATAAAGACAACATCTGAGACTATGGTTGTCTCAGTTGTTGGACACTTGCCTAACATGGTGGTTTGAATAAGAATATCTCCCAGAGACCCGTATATCTGAATGCCTAGTCCCTAGGGAGTGGCACTATTAGAAAGGATTAGGAGGATTAGGAGGTGTGGCCTTGTTGGAAGGAGTGTGTCACTGGATGTGAGCTTTGAGGTTTTAAAAGCTGATGTCAAGCCCAGAGTCTGTCTCTTTCTGCCTGGGAATCAGGATGTAGTTCTCAATACTGCTCCAGGACCTACCTGCATGCTGGCATGCTCCCCACCATGATGAAAACAGAATAAACTTCTGACACTGTAAGCAGCCCCCAATTAAATGTTTTCTTTTGTAAGAACTGCTTTGGTCA
>JAQHUG010000107.1:5879644-5892454 GCA_028555095.1 Dicrostonyx torquatus
AGACACCTGGGTGCAGGAAGCCCAGTATATGGCTAAGACAATGAACCTAGTGGGCATGAAGCCCTGTGTTTGATTCTCAGCATTGTACAAAATGTGGTAGTGCACTTACATTATCCCAGCACGGGGAGTAAAGACAGGAGGTTCAGAAGTTCAAGGTCATCGTTGGCTACACAGTGACCAAGACTAGCCTGAAATATTTTAGACCCTGTAGAAAGCAAAGACAAAGTTTATAATTTGAACTTTATCATTTTTATTTATTTATTTGATTTGGTTGGCTTCTTGAGATAGGGTTTCTCTGTTAAAAAGTCCTAGCTGTCCTGGAACTCACTCTGTAGACCAGGTTGGCTTTCAACTCACAGAGATCCGCCTGCTTCTACCTCCCAAGTGCTGGGATTAAAGGCCTGCACCTCCACTGCCCAGCTAAGCTTCATCAAAATTAAAAAACATCTACTTCATGTAGGTCACTGCTAAGAAAATAAAAAGACAAATCAAAGAATGGGATAAAATGTCTGATAATAGTGCTACTCGGGATTTTAAAGTAACACAGAATAAAAAGTTAAATAACTGTATATAATAAAATGGGCAACAGACTTTTATTTTATGTATGGATGTTTTGTCTGCATGTATGTCTGTGTACAGGATGTGTTCCAGAGAGTGGAGAGGTACAAATGCCTGCCTTGACCGTCTGAGCACTGGGATTACAGGTATGTGCAAACTCCTCTGGTGTGTTCAGTAGTAGGAGTCAAACCCAAGGCCTCATAAGCATTAGGCAAGCACTCTATCTTAAGCCCAGAAAGAATCTTGAATGGTTCAGGTGAGACATCTCTGATGTGGCATTCCACTCAGGTGCTACAGATGAGCAAATACCATCATGGAAGTTTCTGGAGTCTGGATGCACAGGTATATTGTCTGTTTGGCAATGGTGACTAGGATCTGTATGGGTCTAGGGCTCTCCTCTTCGGAGGACACTCCAGAGATGAGGCGATACAGGCGGCAGCATGGGGGCAGTGGCTATCATGGACTCTCAGGACTCCTTGAGCATTAAAGGACTCCATAAACAACAAACAGCTGTGAGCCTGGCTGTTGTGGACAAATGGGAGTGGACGACCCTGGTAGCTGATACACTGAAATGGAGATGGAGAGACACAAGCACATGCGGTGAGGAAGGAGTTATCTTGGGCAAGAGGGTACCATGTGCTCAGCTTGGAAGTTGTCTGCAGGTTGTACTGGCTGTCATCTCCTGTGTCTCCCAGGTGTGACTTTGCAGGCTAGGATCTGCACTAGGAAGGAGTACCCTCTTAGGCCTCTTTTTTGTTTGTTTGTTTGTTTGTTTTTGTTTTTTGAGACAGGATTTCTCTGCAGCTTTGGAGTCAGTCCTGGAACTACCTCTTGTAGACCAGGCTGATCTTGAACTCACAGAGATCTGCCTGCCTCTGCCTCCTGAGTGCTGGGATTAAAGGCGTGCACCACCACCATCTGGCAGCCTCTTTTCTTTTCTTGTATTTTTTGTAGTTTAGGACTCCCTGCTGAGCCTGAGTGTTGCTAACTACCAGAAAGTCTTTATTACAATTCCTAAGTCAAGAGGGTTTTAGCCTAGAAGGTAATATGCCCAGTAAATGTCTGGTGCCTTCACAAAAGAGAGAGAATCCTTGTTTTGGGACCTGAGCCACCACTGTTCAGGACACCTAAACCAGTCATTTTTCTTGCTTTTGAAATAGCCCAAGCTGTCCCACCTCCCAGTCCTCCCCATTCAGGAATTCTTACCTCTCGAAGTTCATACAAGAAGGCCTCCAGCCTGCAGACTGGCTTTTCTCTCTTCCTCTCCATTGAGGGCTGGGTTGGGCTTACAATTGGTTGGGTTTGGGGGGGCTCCTCCCCAGACTGTGACTCTCTGCAAGGCTCCTCAACACACTGTTGTCAGCATAGTCTGCATTCCTTCACCCTTAATGCCACATCTGGGAACAAAAGAAAACCAGAACCTTCCATCACTGCTGACCAGAGGAGGTGGGCTAGGCTGGGTGAAGCAGGGACTGGAGGGCCTCAGCTCTTACCTTTCCTAAGAAAGGAAACCCAAGGTCTCCCTTCCCTGTCTGGCTGCCCAGGGAGCCAAGCATTGGCCTTTGTTAAACCCACTCATGGGCTGTAAGACAAAAGAAATTACCAGTATTCAGAAAGATTCAGAAGTCTTCCCTCACCCACTCAGTGAGAAGATCTTCCCGCTCTGGTCCCTTCACTGCCCCTTTAGACTACTAGGGTCAATCAGAAATGTGAGTTGACTAGTCCAGGATCACAGAGCCAGGAAGAGAAAGGAGTTAAAATCCAAATTGGTTTCAGTTCCCCTCAACTCTTAAGTTTCTATGCTACCCACTGTGTGCTGCACCCCTCTCTGCCGAGGGTGTGAAATTCCTCCCAGCAGCGTTTATTTGGTTTGTTGGTGTGAGCCTACACTCCACTACACACGGGAATCAGGAGCAGTGGTCCTAGCTCAGTGGTAAAGCTTTTGGCTTGCCTGTGCAGGGCGTGGCTTCCATCCTCGGCCTGGCTCTGCTCCAGTTGAGGAACCTGAGTCCTTCTCTATCTCTGTTAATCTCGATGCTCCCATAGAAGTGTTGGTTATGGAAACTAAAGAAGGGAGAAGGTTGGGAAGCAACCACAGACTCTACTGGCATTTGGGGGTTCCAGGCAGGTTGGCTGCCTTCCTCTGTTCTGGGAGTACAGGGCACTGATACCCTATTCCTTCCCTTCATAAGGATAATAGCCCACCTTCCACTATAACAAACGACAGATCAAGGGACAGCAGGACAAATCTATAAAGGAATCTTTTCACAGAACATATGGTGAAAAAAAAAGTGACAAGCACTCAGCTCTACAGATATCCAGGCCGGTGGGTAATGCTTAGTTAATTAAATGAGATAATACAGGACAATGCCAGCAGCTAGACTATGAGGTACACAGACTCAGTATTAATGTTATTTTCTGCTATACATGGGTTTGGTATTTTGGGGGGTCTTGAAAACAACACCCTTAAACTAGAGGTATTATCCACAAACTAGTGATTGAGTGTTGTCGGGGTTTTCTGTCCTTCCCAGTTCCCGCAATCATTAAGTCCCAAAGAAATCACACAGAGGTCTACATTAACTATAAACTGATTGGCCCATTAGCTCAAGCCTCTTATAACTTATATTAACCCATTATTCTTATCTATGTTAGCCACATGGCTCAGGACCTTTTTAAGCAGGACAGTCACATCTTCCTTCTTCTGTGGTTGGGACAGATTGGGGAGGAATGGGCTTCCTCCTTCCCAGAATTCTCCTCTTCTCATTGACCTGCCTCTACTTCCTGTCTGATTGTCCCACCTATAATTTGAGTGCTGGAGTTACAAGGCTGAGGCATCATGCCCAGCTGGGCATGAGAGTCTTAAAGGGTAGATGGTTCAGCTATAAAAGTTCTTGCCTTATGAGAGTGAGGACCTGAGTTTGATCCCTGTGTAAAAATGCTAGCTGTGCTGGTGTGTGCTTGGAAACCCTGGAGAGGCAGGAGCAGGTGAGCCTCAAGGGCTCTGGCTAGATCATTGCCCAGTTGCTGAGCTCTGGTCAGTGCAGACCCTGCCTCTTGTTCTTCTTTCTCGCATGAGACAAGCTGTGGGATCTAGGCTCTTTCTTCTCCTAAGTGGATCATGGGAACCAGAGGCCCCTTTCCCTAAAACCCACAGTCTAAACATGCCATCAGAACCTTCCCAGCTCTCTTTTTAGAGCTAGCTGTTAAGACGCTCTGTCTGATAGTAAATCACATGATCGATCATTCCAGCAACATTCTGCCCCACGCTAGGCAAGGCCTAGAAGAATCTGTACCGACAGGCCTAGCTGGGTCCAGTACTCTGCAGATGGACTTTTGTCCAATCATGACTCTGTCCGTTGCAATCTGAAGGTAGACTTTTATCTGATCATGACTCTACGTGGCCAAAGGACAGCTTGGGTGGGTGAGATGGCTTAGCAGCTAAAGGTGCCTGCTGCAAGCCTGATGAACTGGGTCCAAGCCCCAGGACCCATAATCTGTAAAAGAAAGAATTGACTCCACAAAGCTGTCTTTGGACAGACACACAGACAGACACATACTGAATAAATTCAATAATAAGCAGTTTGTCCTGGGCCTTTGAGTCTATCTGAAGGAGCGTGTGTCACATGAACTAGGACAAACACTTTGTCCTTTTCCCTCATCTTCTTTTGCCCTAGGGCTGTGATCCCTTATGATGGTGCTGGAAAGGACTGTGATGTTCTTCCCTGGGACACCCCCAATCCCAGCCTGGTAAGAAACATATTCTAGCTTACAGTTCCTGATGAGAGCTGAAAGAACCGGCTTAAAGCCAGGAACTGGGGAGCCAGGCTTTTAACTCCCGGCAGAGTCTGGGTTTCTGGCTAGAATCCTTAGCCCCAGCTCTGCCCCAGGGGCATGGGTTACATACAGTACTATAGTATTCAGCTCCAGGCTTCAGGAAGAATGTGTGAGGCTAAACAGCTGCCTGTCCAGGGCTCTGCTGAGCAATTCCGGTCAGAGTCACAGGCTCAGGCCCCCAGCCACACAGTGCTTATACCTGCCTCAGTCTTCAGAAGCTCTGAAGCTCTTAGACTCATCACCTCTCCTTCAGAGCAAGCATGTACCACCATATCTTTTCAGGGAAATCACCCCAAAACAACAGGAGTTGCAAGAGCCAGGCACCCAGAGCATCAGTGAGGCAGAGAAAAGACTTTCTATCTTGATGAGGGGTTGGCTTAGCTGATAGCTTCCACCTTCTCAGGATGCTGCTGCTTTGGAGTTACAGGTGGGAAGAGGCAATGCCAAGATAGCCATAAGCCCCTTTCCAATTTTGCCTTTAAGACTCTAGGCATTGAGCTGGAGAATTGGCTCAGTGGTTAAGAGCACTTATTGATCTTGCAGAGGACTGGGTTTCGATTCCCAGAATCCAGATGGTAGCTCACAACTGTAATTCCGGTTCCAGGGGTTTTAATGGCCTCTTCTGGCCTCCTTGGACACATAACGCACATATGTCCATGAAAGTAAAATATTCATACCCATAAAATAAAATAAATCTAAAAAAACCAAAACCCCAAACTTTAGGCCTCAGTTGGGCTTGGTGTTTCACACCTATAATCACAACACTCAGGAGGCAGAGGCAGGAGGATTGAGTTCAAGGCTAGCCAGTGAGACCTTGTCTTAAACAAATGAAGATTTGTAGTCCCAGTCATCTTCTTCTCCATGTCATTTCTAAAATGGCTTTTGGTATGTGCTGGTGGCTAGGAATTGCATTCTTCCACCAGCAAACCAGGGCTGAGAAAGCCACACCCAATCCCCACCAGGCCATTCACTTCCTGTTTGGGACTGGAGGATCAATGGTGTGTCACTGGCCTTAAATCCACATAACCCTTGTTTCCATCTGCTCTGAGAACAGCCAGCCTAGTATAGGCCTTGGCCATGCAGGAGACCCTTAGGCTCAGAGCAGACACTCCCCTAGGAAATGTGCAAGGGTTACCTGACTTCCTTACTTGCTCCCAAAGCCAAAAGGACATTGAATACCCAGAAAGAAACAATCAGGATAGGACTGTTTGACCTGGTTCAATTGTCTCCTATCTCTTCATATGTGGCAATGCAGAGAGATGAAGTAAACAGCCCAGACCTACCACATGCCCCGTATAAATGTATGTTAGAACTGGCAAGATAGCCCAGTCAATAAAATGCTTGTCTTGCAAGCAGGAGGACCAGAGTTTGATTCCCAGAACCCAGGTGAAAGTTCTCCGTGTGAGGGCATGCACATGCAATCCTTGGGGCTTACTAACTGGACAGCCCAATTGGTGAGCTCCAGGCCAGTAAGAGACTATATCAAAGGAGGTGACAGCAATTCTGAGGATATCATGAGGTTGTCCTCTGACCTCTATACACACAGGTACAGGCACCCACACCCACACATACCCTCCCCTACTCCCCCACACTCACATTTAGAAAAGGTGTGAATTAGAACACTGGTTTACCTCACTAAGTATCAGGTTTCTCTCTCTCTCTCTCTCTCTCTCTCTCTCTCTCACACACACACACACACACACACACACACTCGTTTTTTTTTGTTTGTTTGTTTTGTTTTGTTTTTTGAGACAGGGCTTTTTTGTCTAGCTTCTGGAGCCTGTTCCAGAACTCACTCTGTAGAACAAGCTGGCCTTGAACTCACAGAGATCCTCCTGGGATTAAAGGCGGGCGATTTTCTTATCTGTGAACTTTCCCATCTAGGACCAGATGCCTATATAGGGAAACTCACTAGAAGAAGGAGAAAAACAGGTCTGAGTAGGCTCATTGCTCATTTATGTTTCTGCTGGGCCAACTGCTATTCCACTCAATATCAAGTGTGGAAGGGGAGCACCACGTCTGCCCTCGGAGTAGGGGGATTTCTGGGCACAGTGGATTTCTGAGGCTTCCAAGGAGATTCAAGGGACCAAGGTGAGTCCTTATTTCCCTTCTCCCAGAGGAGGAAGGAGATCAAGTCTCCTGCCATTATCTCTCTCAGGCCAACATCAGAAGACCTATGTTCCAACAGTAAACATTCTAGCTTTAAAGGCCCATTAAGGGCTCGGAAAATGACTCAGTTGGTAACATGAGTCTGCTCTGGAACTAGCTCTTGTAGACCAGGCTGGTCTCGAACTCACAAAGATCCGCCTGCCTCTGCCTCCCGAGTGCTGGGATTAAAGGCGTGTGCCACCACCGCCCGGCAACATAGTACTTCTAACACTCTGTGATGTTCACAGGCTCTACAGAGGGACCTCAACAGAAAGCTAAGAAGACCAGTCAAGATGTCCTTAAGGACTCAGTGCTGGGTGCTCATTACAAAGGATTCAAATCAGGATTTGAAACTGTGACCTAAAACTGGGTATGGGTATGCTGGTGGGGTTTTTAATCCCAACACTAGGAAGGCAGAGACTGGACGATTCCTGGGGTTCTTTGACCAGCCAGTCTGGCCTAATTGGAGAGGCCCTGGACAAAGTGAGATAGTGAAAGTCCTCCCTCCAAGAGCATTCCCCAACAGTCAGGTGTCACCAGGTAGGGGGCGAGAGTACTGCGTTTCCTTCAGGAAGATGCACGTCATTGGTCTTCCAAGGGAAACACTTTGGAGGGCAAGAAGGTTGCTGTAGATGATCACAGCAGATAGGAGGACAGAGCAAATGAGAATCACAGGCAAACCTGGCACTCTAGCCACCGCCGGAGTTGGCAAGGCCCAGCTTCTTGGGAAGCTAAAGCAGAAAGCTATCTGGTCCAGGAGTTCAAGGATAGCTTAAGGAACATGAGACACCCCTCCCCCATCTAAAAAACACATAAGTAAATTAATTCTATCACCAGGAAGTCAGCGAGGAGACGCTTTACTCCCAGAGTGTGCCAAGGTGCAGCCTGGTTCCCCTGACTCCCTTCAGCCCCAAGCCCCAGCAATGCCTCATTCAGGAGCAAATCCCACCCATACTCACACCTCTTTCCTTCTGAGAGCTGCTGTGTCTTCATCTGCAGCCCATGAATTGTCACCCTCATTCAGGGGATAAAGAGAATAAAGGTCCTGCCAACTGCAGAGCCAGCAGCAGAAGATTCTGGCTGCTTCCTCAAGAAGAGTCAAGATGGTTTCTCTTCCTCTATTGCAGAGCAATAATGAAACACCACCTCATCCTGAAAGCCTGCCTGGCAGACGCAGAGCCAGCCCCTGAGACCACATTCCTAGTTGTGGCGAGCAGTGGGAGGCGCAGGCAAGCCTAGAGCATAGGGAGGCAGCTGCTCTAAATCTGGGGGGAGTTTTGCAAGCACCTCTTTGTAGTGATTCATTTAGGGACTCCCTGAAAACTTCTGTGAGTTGAAAACAAAAGTGGCGGGAGCTGAGGGACCTTGTACCTTTCCCTCCCCTCCTCTGCAGAGATATGGGAACTGCTGTAGGAAACATGAAGGATTCAGAGCTGACTGAACTTGACTTCATGCCACAGCATGTCAGCAGGGTCTGCAACCCATCTTCCCGGTCCACGGCCAAAGAGAAGAAAATAGGAGTGAGAAGGAGAAAAGTCAGAAATAGACTGAGTGTGACTTTGCCCACCTACCCCTTAGAAGCCTTATGAAAGAAAGCTCCACCCTCCTGCTCACCTTACTGGGTGTGTGTGTGTGGAGGTCTGTGGACTAGGCCTCTGAGTCTCTTAACACTTAGACAACTTGCTTGTAGCTAGACCTCCCTTTAAGGGTCATCACTGGTTGAGTGACCTAGGACCTTTTTCTCTGAGCCTCAGGTTCCTACCTGGAACATGGCACAATTCACAGTGTATATGTGGAAGTCAGAGACAACTTGCTGGAGTCAGTTCCCTGCTTCCAGGGCCAGTGATTAGCCTAGTTGCTCAGGCTGGCGACCACACCTTTCCTACACCAGCATCCTAGAGCCACGTTGCCTAGCAATAAGGTGCTGAAACCAGACATCTGTCATCTGCTTCCAGTTCACCCACTTTGGGCACAAGCTTCATTAATGCCATATAAGAAATGGGCACAAGGCATGACGACTCCCTTGCAGGGGCTGAATCCCACAAGGCAGGCAGAGGGGCCAGCAGTGAAACCTTTCCTCCCTATAGGTTGTAGCCAGATAGCTGTGGATTCAGGTAGGGCAGATAGCTGAAGCACATTCAGCAGGATGCCTTCCTGTGACCAGCCAGCAGCGCCTGGAGGTGCTCTGGCTTAAGCAGTGATGCCTGTTCCATCCAGTTATCCTTATTTTGCTCCCCAGAGAAGCTTGGACATCCTAGTGGGTTGTTAAATATTCATAGATTAAGACTTTTTTTTTTAACATACACCATACAATGTACAAGTATGTGAAGGGAGGTTAGAGACAATCTGTTGGAGTCAGTTCTTTCCTTCCACTTTGTGGGTCTGGAGGATCAAATTCAGGTAGGTTCTCATTGGGTTATTTGAATGGCCCCCAGTAGAGTCATTTACTCCTTCTAGAACCCTTAGCACATTGGCCTGGCTGGTTTGGAGTTCCCAGGGACACTGGTGCTTCGCGGGCAGGGACTTGGATTTGCTGTCGAGTCTGCTTCTGTACCCATATTGAGCACTATTTGTACTATTGTACACAATAAGCACTATTTTTTTAGACAGTGTCTCATGTAGCTCAGGCTGGTTTGGAATTTACTATAAAGCCAAGAATGACCTTGACTTTCTCATGTTCCTGCCCATGATCCCCTAGAGCTGAGGTTACAAGTGCTGAGATTAGGAAAGCTCTACCTAGTGAGCTTCATCTCCAGCTGCCTTCTCTAGGTAGGTCAATTTCAGTCGGGCTAGGGCTGAGATAGGAGCAATGTCAGCTGATGGGGAACCCGTGGGCACGGGAAAGGGTCCACGGGTTGGCTACCCTGCGAACCTGCATTTCAAGAGTCTAGAGCCCGCGAAGAGGGGTTCAGTGGCCAGGACCTGGAGTCTGAGCCTCTGTTTCCCCACCTGGGCCGGACGATCTAGCGCCAAGGCTGGGAGCGCGCCCCCGGCGCCCCCTTAGCCTGCGTGGCGGCCGCGCGCACGGGCGCAGGGGGCGGCGCAGTCCCGCGGCGGGGAGGGGCGGACTGCGGGCGCGCGCAGAAGCGGCGGCTGAACCCGGTGGACTAGCTGCGGCCGTGGCGCCGCCAACTCGCGTGCGACCCGCGCTCCGCCCGCCGCCGAGAGTGCCACCGGCGTCGGTGAGTGGCCTGGGGCCGGCGAGGGGCGCGGGCCAGGGCGTGGGGCCGTCGCCCGAGGCGGTGGGCGCGCGCGCGTTCCCGGGAAGGCGGCTTGGGACGTCCGCTGGAGGCCGAGGTGTCGGCGACTGGGCTCAGTCCGCCCCGCTGCACGGGAGTGCGTGTGTGCATATCGGGGGCCTGGCTGTGAGTTTGGGGTGGACTAGCGCGGGAGGATGGGCTAGGCTCCCACTTATCTGTTTGTCGAGCGTTTACCGTGAACGCTAGGGAGTACATGTGCCCACGTGTCTGAACGTTCCCGAGTGAATGTGGGCACACGTGCACGGGCCAAAGTGTACAAATTCTGTACGTGTGTGTTTAAGAACCAGTGTATCACCCTACACTGTAGGCCAGTGTGTTTGATGTGCCGCTGACCTTGCCCGGAGGTTACCGGATGCGTGCTGGGCCAGAGTTTACGAGTCTGGGGCTCTGGGACAGACCCGCAGATGCCCAGGGTCTGACTCCGGTGGAAGCCGCTCAGGCCAGCCTTGGCAGAACTCTGCATGGCCACGCAGGCTGGGGATGGGGCTGCCCTGAACTTGACTTGAGGTTTTCAAAATCCGTCTGAGTTCCCTGGCTTTGTTCGTGGCAGTCTTCAGCTAGGCCAGATTTGGACTCTACTGCCCCCCATACTTAGGGGTTAGGCCCTAGGGAGACCCAGGGCCCCAGATACTTGCTCTCTGTGACTGCCCCTCTAAGTCAGTCATAGTCCCCCGATTTATCTGAGCCTCAGAGATAGTAACAAATGGGTGTCAGCATGCTTGGGACACGTCCTCTAAGGGCTGTCCTTGTGGTTTTAACTGACAGTTTATATGTATTGAAAATCTCAGTTGAAAGTTTTAACTACTTTAAAGCAAACTTTACAAAGTTTCTGTCTGAGCTTCTCTCCGCTGGGCAAAATGCATCTTGACTCTCCGAGGGGAAAAATGTCCTTACAGTAGTCTGGTGTGTGTAAAGGGGCGCATTAAAAATCCCTGTTGCTAACGGGAGAAGAATTTCATTGAATGGGTGCCTGACTCCGACAGGAGGAACTTAAGCAATGAACTTTGGACATAGTCTTTCAGCAGACAAAACCTGGAAGGAAACAAAAAAGACCCATGTTCCTTTTTTCTCTTTGTCCTGAAAACTGGGGGAAAATATCCCCACCTTCTGGATGTGCTGGAACTTTTCCCCTCCCCCATCGGGGCCAGGCCCTCCATGGATCCCCCACCCCCAAATAAAATATGCCTGTGGGGAGCGGAGGAGTGAGTCACTCCCTGGCAGAGGGCCCCACGGCAAACATTTGGGAAGGTTCTTGCTTAACTTCCCAGAAGAAAGGCCCGGGATTTAAAATGGTCCCCGCGGTTTGTGAGACTCTGAGCCCCATCTGCTTCAGAAATGACTTAAAAAGTCATTTTGCTGTCTCTGAAAATTCAAGTCTCAGACTTAAGCGCTGGCTGGCCAGGATTTAGAGCTGTTTCTAGAAATGAAGAGCCCAGTCTTCCCAGGTGGCATGTGGAGTAAGGAAGGAAGAGAGATGTGGTTGAATCATTTATGGATTACCTACTGTGTGCTGAGATGGAGTACCTACTGTGTGCTGAGAATGGTTCTGGGGGTCCTTGACTCTCCTGGTATCCCATTCTGGTTTTGGTTTTGTGCACAAGGAGTCTGAATCATACAGAGATCAAACATGTGTCCCTGGGGCCAGCGGAGAGAGAGTGGCAACCAAAACCTGAGCCACCTGCCTCCTTTCAAGGTTTTTCTCCTTCCATTGAACTCAGGATTTGACCTTCATTTCCTAAGGTGCACAGCCTGGGCGCTGAGGACTCAATTAGGGTTCACCATAAGTCAGAGGTTGTTGTCTCTATTATAAAGTTGAGAAAACGGACACTATGAGAGATGAACTGGCTGGTGTAAGTTTTAGAAAGTAGCACCATGACCAGTGGTCCTCATATGCCCTGTGCTGGCCTTGGTGCACAAAGTTTGAAGTTATTTCCTCCTATATGTTTATCAACACTGTAAAGATGAGAACTGTCATGGTGCCCATTCTATAGATGAAGAAACTGGGACATGGAGAGACTAGATATGCAGTAGACCCAGAATTGAACCCAGACTTGCTCTCACAGAGTCTGTAGTCTTCCCATGAACTTGCAAAGTCAATATCTAGGTAAGTTAATAAACTGGCAAATGACGAAGTCAGGATCTAAACTCCTATCTCTGATTCTAGGGCCAGCCTTCTTAACTGTGTTGTGCTCTTCTGGGAGGCTGTAAAGCTGACTTATGACCAGCCAGGTTTGGCAGGGCTTGCTGGGTTTCAGCATGATGGGAAATGTCTTCCCAAAAGCCACTGAGCCACCAGAGTGAAGGGACTAGTCTTTCCAAGTGCATAGATGGCCAAATCATTGTCAAAAGGAGAATAATATTTCCCTCCTCTTCTCAGGTTGAACCAAATTGGTAGAGGACTTGGTAACTCATTCAAGATTAGATAGGGTTATACCTATGTATGGTGGCTCATGCTCATAATTCTAGCACTTTGGAAGGCTTGAAGCAGGAGGATTGCTTTGAGTTCCAGGCCAGCCTTAGTGCCAGCCTACCCAGGATTATACAAAACACCATCTAAATAAACTAATTAGTTAAATAAACATCCTAAATACAGATTGGTACCTTTAAGCCTTTGTTGGAGACAAAGCTGGACTCCGCCCCAGGAGAAGCCCACCCTCTGACTTTGTGAGGAGTTGGAGCATGAGCTGCCTCAGGACCTCACTCATTCTGAATATCTACAAAGGCTCCTTGTCACCTGTCATTTAGAACTGGGTCTGCCAGTCACTTCCTCATTCACTTCCGTTTCTGGTGTTTGAGAGGACTGTGTGGTTTGATCTGTGCCTGCCCAGCTCCGTGTCTTCCAGCATTAATAGTTATCTCTTCTCCTTTCAAGAATGTCTGCAAATTGATGAACATTAGCAAAGTGCTGTGCAATATGATGTAAGGTATGACACAATAGATCTTTTTTAAATTTCTTTTTTTATTGATATTTATTGAGCTCTACATTTTTCTCTGCTCCCCTCCCTGCCTC
>JAQHUG010000107.1:5893754-5922141 GCA_028555095.1 Dicrostonyx torquatus
TGTTCTTATGCCAATACCAGGCTGTTTTCAGTACTGTAGCTCTGTAGTAGAGTTTGAAGTCTGGGATTGTGATGCCTCCAGAAGTTCTTTTATTGTTCAGAATTGTTTTGGCTATCCTGGGTTTTTTGCTTTTCCATATGAAGTTGAGTACCATTCTTTCGAGGTCTTTGAAGAATTTTGCTGGGATTTTGATGGGAATTGCATTGAATCTGTGACATAATATAGATCTTGTGAGAGGCTCAGCCTTGCTTCTAGATTCTCTCCGTCTGGCCTGTGAATTTGCAGAAGTAAAAATAGGCCTTGTTTCTGTGCTTTTATTTATTTAATCTAGTTTTGCTGATGTCATCATAATCAGTAAAGTGCACAAACCTTTTTGCTAGTTCTTCCAGCTGGGGCTCTAAGGAGCAGGGAGGTTGTGGAACAAAGTGTTGTTTAGGACGGTTTGGGCATCTGTAAAGGGTTCTAACGTTTTTGAGCAGGCAGTGGATAGTCTTAGTTCTGTCACTGTAACGATAATCTTCCTTCCTTCCTCCCTCCCTTTTCGCTCTCTCTCTCTTTCAGTTTTTTGAGACAGTTTCTCTGTGTAGTCCTGGCTGTCCTCTGTAGATCTGCCTGCCTCTGCCTCCTGAGTACTGGGATTAAAGGTGTGCACCACCACCTGGGTCTTTTTTTTTTTTTTTTTGAAAATGTTAGTAGAACACCCCTATACACCCCCCCATACCAGCAACTTCCCCGTTCCTGTCTGAATTTGATGACATACACACAATCCATCTTCAGGCCAAATCTGTAGCCTTCTCAGACCCAAGGTTCAGAAAGAAGGAGTATTGGGGCTGGAGAGATGGCTCAGTGGTTAAGAGCACTGGTTGCTCTTCCAGAGGTCCTGAGTTCAATTCCCAGCACCCACATGGTGGCTAACAACCACCTGTAATGAGATCTGGTGTCCTCTTCTGGCATGTGGGCGCGTACATGCAGAGGAACACTGTATACATAATAAATAAATAAATCTTTTTTAAAAAGGAGTATTGGATCCATTAGTGGTGTAATTTCCTGTGATGTTAATCTTTGAAATCAGAACTTGAGAGTGTGATCTGACATTTTGACATCTGTCACTCCAATAGGACTTGCTATGTGGATGTATATGCACTTGTTTCCATTTCTTGATACCCCCCCCAACACACAGACAGGTGCTTCTCACGTGGTCTGGCAGCTGAGGAGCTAGTCTCCTAAGCAGGTTTCTTGGACTGTGCTGGGCCAAATCATGCCCCCCCCAAGCCCCTTGTTCCCCACCCCTGGAGCTGGGCCCTGAGGGGCTGAAATGCATTCAGTTCCGAAGACCCACATGGAACTATTCTTTCTCTCTTAGACTTCTGTGTGCTGGTGACCTCATAGAAAAGAAAGAGGGGGCTTTGTGTAAGAATTCTACTGAGTGTGAAGGAATGCCGACAGCGAAGGGGTGGGCAGTTGCTGTGGGAAGCCTGAGGCGCCTGCCTTTTCCCCAAATTGTTTAACCCTCATACTTTAAAGTCAAGGTGGCCCTGGAGAAGGAGATTCTTTTTGTTTTGTTCTGTTCTGTTTTGTTTCTTAAGATAGAGTTTCTCTGTGCAGCCCTGGCTGTTCTGGAACTCACTCTGTAGGATGCAGAGATGCACAGAGATCCGCCTGCCTTTGCCTCCCAAGTGCAGGGGATTAAAGATGTGTCAGCACTGCCCATTGGGTCCCCCTGTTGTCGGAGAAGCTACTGGGGTGCTGCCTTTCACACTGCACTCAGTGCAGGTGGCAGACAGCAGGAATTGCTTAGGACCCCTTTACTGTCCTTCAGCCCTTTAAGAATCTACAAGAAGACATGGTTACCTTCTAGTGACCTGTTTGAGTTACTAACAGGGCCACAAAGAGCTGCTCACCAGAGCACTAGGTGGAGATGACGACTAGAGATTGCTTAGGGTAGACTTTGGGGATTGGAAGCTATCCAATGTGCATTTTACAGAATGGAAACAGAGGCTCTGGAAGGATCAGATATTCATAATCAAATTAAGAATGTGAGCCTTGGGGCTGGAAAGAGAAGAGGTCAGTGGTTAACAACACTGGCTGCTCTTCTAAAGGACTTGGGTTCCATTCCTAGCACCCACATGGCAGCTTTATAACCTCCATAACTCCAATTTCAGGGGATCCGACGCCTCCCTTTTAACCTCCAAAGGCACCAGGCATAGACATGGTGCAGACAGACATACAGGCAGGCAAAACACCCAGACATAAAATTTAAAAACAAAGTATTTGCTGGGCATGGTAGACAGCAGTGGTTTGATAAGGGACTGGATTTCAGTGCTGGAATGACCCTCATGGCATCTCAGGAAAAGTTTAGAGATCTGTGCTTATTTTTTTCCAACCTACTCACCACAAGACAAGACGACAAGACAATGAGCCCCCTCAGTTTGGGTATGAAGTTGGAAAGTCTCTTGAAGGCCTATGAGTTGTGTCAGCTAAGGTGTGTTATGAAGTAAGGCAGATGTTTTGTTAATTATTTATATAGTGTGCCCCAACAGAGATTTATGCTGACAGGAATAGCCATTACAGATCCCAAAGGGACCAGAGTCCTCAGCAAGGACTCCCTCTCTGCACTGAGGGCTGCTTGGCTTGAGAGACCACATGTGCTATTGGAATCTTCCTGGACCTCTTGAGGCTGTTAGATTGGCTCTCTCTAAAGACAGAAGAGTTTGACTCCCCCTTGGCTACCCCTTCTTAGGCAGCTTTTGAGGAAATTTGTCCAGTTCCTCATGCCTGATGTCTGCGAGGCTTATGATGGAAAGTGAGGACAGACACCTATGGAGAGCCATTCCCCCTACAGAAGCCCCTGCTTCAGGCTTCACTCAGACCCAGCCCCCCTGCTTTCTCTATCAGGTGGGCTGGATGCATCTGGTAGTGACCCCCACTTCTCACATCCCAGACTGACTTCAGAATATGGATACTGAAAAGAAAGGGGCCAAGAATAAGAGCCGTCTCTGAAATGCAACTGAGGATGAGGGCCATGAGCTCAGAGAGGAGGTGCAAACCACCGTACCATCTTCTTGTCACCTGTGTGTGCACAGAAAGACTCTGCCCAGGACTCATGCAAGAAAAGGAGCTCATTGAGTCCATTGAAACAGGCCAGAGAGCCTGTGGCATGAAGGCAGATTACAGTCACTGCAGTCTGGGAGGAGGGCGAATGAGGAGTAAGGGCTTGATGAGTGCAGGGCTTCCTTTTGGGTGACAAAATGTTTTGGATCTAGGTAGCAACTGTGGTTGTACAACATTGTAAATGTCCTAGATGCCACTTTAAAATTGTTAATTTGGGTGTGGTTCAATGATAGAGCTCTTACCTGGCCTGTGGGGAGCCTCAAGTTGGATCCCCAGACCACACTTCCCCACATGCCTCCACATAGGAAAACAGAACCAGAAGAGATGCTTGTTGCTTAAGACAAAAGGTGCCCTCTCCTGCCCCACTTATAGATGGGGACAGAAGTGCAGAGAGCATGGCCAGCCTGAGAGCCACATGGCTGTCCCAAGGCTTCGTTCTATCACTTTCACAGCCTTCATGCCATGAGTCATGGCTTCTAGGCCTGAGTCTGGGGGTAAAGCAGGGTGCCTGCAGTCTGGAGCAGGCCGAGTGTACTCTAGTCTCAGAACTGGAGATATTCGTGTTGGCTAGCATGTGCACACCCACTGCTGATCCTGGAGAGATGGTGTAGTGGTTAAGGGCACTTGCTCTTGAAAAGGACCCAGGTTCACTTTCCAGCACGCGTATCAGACAGCTCGCAGCTGCCTGTAACTCTGGTTCCAAGGGATCAGATGGCCTCTTTGGGCACCTGCAAACACATGACAAGCACACACACACACATAAATAAAAGTAAATTTAAATTTATTTTGAGAAAAGATCAACTTTGGCTGTCCTGAAACTTGCTTTGTAGATCAGGCTGGCTTCAAACTCACAGAGATTTTCCTGCTTCTGCTTCCTGAGTGCTGGGTCTAGAGATCTGTGCCACCATGTCCTGCGAATTACAAAATAATAATAAAAATAAATGATTTCTCTATTTTTATTTTGTGTGCATTGATGTTTTGCCTGCATGTATGTCTGTAGGAGGGTGTTGAATCCCCTGGAACTAGAGTTACAGGCAGGTGTGAGTTGCCATGTGGGTGCTGGAAGTTGAACCTGGACTCTCTGAAAGAGCAGCCATCTCTGAACCGTATCTCCAGCCCTGCCCCATTTTTTAAGAAGGGGGCCTTGGGGTAGGTAAGGCTTGCACAGAGGCCCTTCATGGCCTCACCCCTGACTGTATGACAGCCATGTCCCCTTCTTGGGGGCAGAACTCTTTAGCCCTCCCTGCTGGAGGCAGGCTCAGAATTGTATAGGAGCTTGTGAGTGTTCTACAGAAGGGATCTGATGGGCCACACTCTCTGGGCAAGCAGGAGGAGTGGGGAGAGCGAGCAGCACTGTGGCAGGGAGATATGAGGTTCTGTTGAGACCTCAGAGGACCATCTTGAGGGTACGTGGACCACAGGGGCCATGGGATGGTTTCCAGAGCTTCAGGCAGACCTGAGAAAACATGAAGCGAGGAACTTCCTCTAACCTCTACCATCCCTCCACAGAGGCTTCCCTGTGCCAGGGGTCTGCTGTAGGACGTGCCCTACTCTAACTTTTACATTGGTAAGTTAACTTGATCCAACAGTTCCACATTAGGGATGAAGAAACAGTTAGGGTCCAGTGTAGCTGTTCTCTACTGTCAACATGAATGCTGTGAGGAACACCACAGTAGAGGGCGTTATACAGACGGGGACAGTTGCTGCCCTCTGAAAGTGCCTGCTGTGTGGGCTGGACTAGGGCAGCCAGTTCTGGCCTTCTGAGCAGCTGCAAGAAACAGCATGTACCATGGTCCTGTGCTGAGGGCATAGGGTATCAGTTGTCTATTTCTTCCAGATGGGAATGTCATTTCGTAAGGCAAGACTTGGTGTGTGGCCACAGCTGTGTCCTCAGAGCCTGGCACACAGTAAGAGCACAATTATCAGAATATTTCTGCGCACCAGCATGGTGACACGATGTTTGAACATTTCAGATTTTCAGGTTAGGGTTATTCAACTGGTAAAGTCTGCAGTGTTCCCAAATTCAGTTAACTCTAAAATCTGAAACATGGGGCTGGAGTGATGGCGGCTCAGTCATTAAGGGCATTTGCTGCTCTTCCAGAGGATCCAGGTTCAGTGCCCATCAACTACGTATCAGTTCATAATCGTTCCAGGGCATCTGATTCCCCGCCCCCCCTTCTGGCTTTCATTGGCTGTAGACACAATCGATACACGGACATTCAAGCAAGAAAAAAAAATCCGGACACCTAATAAATAAATAAGTAAAATCTGAAACTTTCCTGGTTCCAAGCATTTCAGATAAGAGATAACCTCCTGGAACAGCTTGAGTTGTGGGGTCTTCTTCCTGTTGTTCTTTGCTGAATGTCTGTACAGGAGGGGTTTTGGGGATGCCGGGGATTACACCCAGGTCTCCTATCCACACCATGAGAACTACACTCCCCCACTTTAAACTGTTTTCTGTCAAGTACCTTTATTGTTTAGGGGCAGCATCCTTTGCAAGGTGGCTTTGAGAAGGGGAAGGAGTTAAACTCTCCTGAGCAAGTTCTAGAGTTGTCTCTACCCTGTGAGCATGATCCCCAGTCCCCCCCGCCCCCTTAACCAGAAGAGTGAAGAACCTGGCCTTCTAAGAGGAAGCAAATCTCTTGTTCCTTTGGCCTTGGTAGGTGTCTACACAGTAGTTGCCCTGGCACCACATGCAGTAGACAGCAGAGGCAGGGAACCTACCAAGGGCTTGCAGGGTCTGCCAGGTCCCTGAACTGGGTTACTCAGGACCTTACGCATGCATACACTTGCTGGCTGTGACTCAGAGCATGTTCTTGCTGCTTGTTCCTCTTCTGCAGGAATCTCAGTGGCCTTTGTGTTGGTCTCAATGCCAGCCTTCTTAGCTAGTCCATGGGAACATGGTGACTGGAGTTCTTTCTGTGCAGTCTGGGGACAGGGTAGGGACTGTGGCTCTTGGAGCCAGCCTGGTGGTGACAACATGGCACATGGTTTTCTGTGAGGTGTGAGGTCCTGTGAGGTCCTGTGCTGTCTTTAGGCTTGGCTCTGGGGTCTCCCAACAGGCTGGAGCTGGCCACGTAGGGAAACAAAGGGATCAGGCTTAGACCTCTGTTCCTCTTCCTAGGAAATGTGCATAGGAATTCCCTGTACCCTGAGCTGACAACTGTCCTTTACATAGACTTTTCTTGGCTCCTACATCCTCAGACTTTGATGATCTGTAGGTTAGGCATAGGATAGCCCCCACTTTCCTGATCTCATAGGAGCAGTGGTGTTAGATTATTTTAGTGTTTGCTAGGGACAGGAAAGGCAGTCTTATAAAAGCATTCTGCCCCCGGCATGTGGATTCCTGGATGCTCTGATGGCTTTTGGGGCAGTGTCTCTGAAATCACACACTGCCAAAAATTCCTGCACATATGGCCACTGTGATGTGCTAATGTTAGCAATCGAGATACTTAATTACATAGGGAGAAAAAGAGCCTTTTCCTACTCCCAAGCGGTTACTGGAGAGCCTATAAGTCTCGGGCCTGAGGGTACTACACAGTATAAATCACACTGGCAGATGGGATGTCATTATTGTGAATGAATTTATTATCTAATAATTATTTTTTAATCTGGTCTCAACTTTATCTGACAATTTCTTCAATTGCCATTTATCCAGCTATATTGTCTCAACCCTACTTTGTTCCTGACCTGGTATTGGGAACTGGGGCTAGAAAGAAACAGGATTCTAATGGCCTTGAGTCTTTCCTGTGTGCCAGCCACCCAAGTGGTGCTATGGGCTGTGGGCTGTGGGCTGTGGGCTATGGGTGAATCTGTTCACTTACTGGTGGGCACTGTGGGAAAAATGTACTTCCTCCTATGTGCACATCCGTAGAGACGCAGGCATGTAGACCATCCATCCGGCATGCACTAGTTTGATGAGTTCTTTGGGACCTGGCTGTCTGCTTGCTATGATCAACCAAGTCAGCCACTGTTCACAGGCCACGTGATGACGTCCCCTGAATGAACCAGAAACAATCCAGATGCCCCAGGAACCGATGTGAGAACAAGACACCCCTTCACACGTTGCGTCTCGGTTCAGCGTCTTGCCACCACCCAGCATTTTGAGACAGAATGTGAGATCTCGTGGTTGGCTAAATACATAAATATTTTATGTCTTGATATTCTGAAAATGAAGCCCAAATGCACAGAACTGCTGCACATCAGTGCTATGGATCATATGTTATAATAATCTGATGACATGTTGTTTAAATATTTATGGACTGATGTGACATAACAATGGGGGGAGAGAGGCGTCTGGGAGCAGAGTCATGGCAGATGCTAGGAAGGAGGGAGCACATTCTCTCTATTCTGAGATGTGTCACACGACGCTGGGGTGTGGGGCAGTAGCAGTAGCTGACATTTATCAGTCATTTGCTGTGTGCTGTAGCTGTCAGTGACTTCATTTTATTTCATCATCACAGCACCCCTAGGAGGAGGGGATGAAGCTGAGGCTCAGGGCAGACATGCAGCTCGTGAACATCCAGGAAGAAGCCTGCTACTGCACTGTAAACTCTTGCCACTGTGCCATTCTTCCATGTGGGTGATGGGCCACATCAGAAAGGCTCCATGCCTGCCCCCACCCACTGTTCTGGAGGACCCATTGCTACATGCTTGTTGAACTTTCCTAGTTATAGGAAAAAGTGACAGGCAAGAATTGAAACTATGAGCATCCAACTAAGGCTGGGCTGCCATAGTTGGGCATGTCTGCCCAGTGCACATCCTCAGATGTTGCTGACTCTCACGCTTGCATTTTTCTTCATTCTTGGTTCTGTACTCATTATAGCAGCTTGCTACAGATGGTCTCCCCTGGGGTCCTTAGTCCCTGGCCCATGCTTTGGCCTTACCCCCTTGCTTTGGCCAGTAAGTAAAGTTACTAGGTCCTCACTTCCAGCTTTGTCATCCCTGCCTTTAGAGAGCCACCTGAACAGGCCAACCAGTGAGACCATTCACTGGTGACATTGAATGGACATTCACCTGAGCATCCTGTCTTGAGTTAGCTTGTTTTCTTAACCACTCATTGTGAGAGCACAGGCCTCAAGGTTGTCATAGGGTACATAAACAGCCAACTGAATTTCAACAAACAAGACCCCCAGCATCTTCTTGGAGGTGACAGTCTCAGACTCAGTGGTCAGTGGTCCCGTCCACTTCTGAGAGAACTTTGGAGTATCCCCAAGGCCCCCAGAACCAGAAGGGGCATGTCATGGTCATGTAGATGGAGAGTGAGGGAGCTGTGTAACCTGTGAGGCCCAGTGAGAAATTAAAATGCAGACCCCGTGTTAAAAGAATCAGCAAGGATGAACCGGGTGGTAGTAGCGCACACCTTTAATCCCAGCACTTGGGAGGCAGAGGCAGACAGATCTTTGTGAGGCCAGCCTGGTCTACATAGTGAGTTCCAGGACAACCAGGACTGTTGTACAAAGAAACTCTGAACAAAATCAGCCAGGAGGGAGGGGCTGGGATGTAACTCAGTGGGCAGAGTGTTTGTCTAACACACTTTAGGTTCTACCCTCAGGCAATGCACACTTGTAGTTGCAGGAGGTGGGGCAGGAGGATCAGAATTCCAGGGTCATCACCGGCTACGGGAGGATCTGTTTCAAGCCCACCACCAACCCTGAAGAAGAACAAGAACAGAAAACTGATCTTCCTTTCTTTTGTATGTTCTGTCCTGGCCTGTCATGATTTTTTCTGTAGTGTTTACTTCTTGGGCATAGGGACTCTCAGGGTGAGTACAGACCCTCAGAAGATCCCACTCTGTCATTCCATGTGGGGTCTACTTGACTTCTACTCTGCCATGGGTGACAGGAATTTGTATGAGGGTGACAATGGGCACATATCCTGGGGTGACAGGACTAACATGAACTGAAGGTCCAAAAGCCCACTTCTCCTCCAGGCTTCTCCCAGATATCAAAGGTGAACCAGGGTATGACTTGGATCCCTTATGGGGACAGGGCTAATTGGCCATGCTAGTTTCACAAATGTCACACACCATCAGATTTCAAAACAAGAAGGTCCCCTTGTCAGTTCTCTGTGTAGCGTTATGGGGGCCAGATCATTTAGAGGAAATGATCTCTGCATCCAGGCCACTAGTCCGCTGGAGTGACCACTAGCACTCAGCTGGCAGGTCTCTCTTCTCTGGGCCTCTTTTGCTGGACACTGTAGAGCCAGCACTGTAGTTGCACCCACATCCATCCTGTCAGCTTTCCTGCCCCTGAGTGACAAGAGTCAGCAATCAAACAACCACGTTTCTGACCCACTTGCTTGGCAAGAGCCCCAGAGACCCAAGGCATCAGGAAGAGAGACTTGATGCCTCTGCTAACACAGACATGTTTCTAGCTCTGCAGTCAAGCTAAGATCAGACAACCGGGGGAATGGAAGTTTGGCATCTCGAATGCATGTGTGCATGAGATTCTGGAGGAGAGAAATACCAACTATGCAACAGTTTGCCCGGGACCCAGCCAAGTGTTGTGTGTTTTTGCCTTCATTGATTAGTCCTCTTGATCATGCTGTGCTGGCTCCATCTTTCAGATTCAGACAACTGAGGTTCAGTATCAGTAGGAAGCCTTGAGCCAAAGCTATAAACCAAGTCTAGGTTTATGCCCTCAACATGCAGCCCACACTTGCTGCCGCATGGTCCCCAGCCCTGCAGTCAACTGTGTGAGTGTAGGGATGGAAGACTGGCCACGTCTCGGTGCCACTGCTTTTCTGCATCGGCCTCTGAGCTCCTACTATCTCTGGCTCCTGGCAGGGAGCAGATCCCAAGGCCAAGCTCCAGCTTCATTCATGCAAGACTCGGCCAGATCTACAGCCATGCTTGCTCAGAGAGGGAGGAGGTGGGCAATTGGTTTGGCCAAGGCTGACATGTCCCTACTTTGCCCACAGTAGCTTCTGACCTGTCACCTCCTCCCAGGGTGCCTACTGTTTTCTGGTTTACGAAGCCAGGGGTGGTATGAGTTTCCGCTTCTGTATTTAGCCCTCAGTTCTATGCCAGGTAGTGGGCAGGACCATGACTCACGGTGTTGACAGGCAGTGTGAAACAGCTGTCAAATGACCAAGTTACTGACCCACTCGCTTGGGAAGAGCACCACCACCACTAGTCTAGAGCCTGGGGGCACCTGTGATGCTCATGTTGCCCTGGGAAACGGAGGCCGTCTCGCATCCCCCACCCCCACTCCTGCCCCTCTCCTTCCTCTCATTTAGTCACTCATTTATCTAAATGAGCAGTGCCCTGTTGCACTGTTCAAAGACACTGGTGAGTCACAGGGACAAAGTTCCTGGCTTCAAGGAGTCACATTACTGTCCCAGGAGCACTGGGAAAATTCTGAAAGGGAAATGGGAAGGGAAGGATAGGCGGCTGTGTTTGGGAACTGATGGCATTCCCCAGCCTGCAGTGTTGGCATGCCCTGAGGCCTCGCTCTTCCCTGAAGGGTTCAGGAGAGTGTGGGATTTTTCTTACACTCTGTCAAGGCTTGTGATTGCTCATCTAAGGGCCACTGACCCTGGGCTGGACTAGGCATGTGGTCACACTGAATCCTAGTTGACTTGAAGCTTGTGTACTTAGCTCCACCTTACAGACCAGAGTGGGCAGCTGAGTGTGGCTGGATCATTTGCTCAGTGCCACCTAGTAGAGCCTCAGCCGAGGCAAGTTTGAACCCAGGCCTTGCGCCCCCAAACCTTCCTCTCTAACCTCTGCACACCTGTGCCAGTGGTTAGCAGAGGAACCGCAGCTGCCTCTCAGGGCAGTGGGTGCCATGGAAATGTATGATCGAAAAGAATAGGGGCAAGGCCTGGTGCTGAGAAGTGAGCATTTCTCATGAGCCAGGGTTGTATTAGCTCCTTGTTGCATGGTTGTGGGGAGGACGGGTTAACCTTGTCCTGGGATGTAGAGGCTGAGGCTGAAGAGGTTCCAGAGACTGCCGAGATCACAGAGCCCTGACCCGACTCTGGTCTGCTTGCTAGTTCTCTCTCACAGTGCCTCTGCACCAGCATCACCTTCTACCTTCAACTTCCATTTGGCAACTGAAGCCTGACAGACACCTCAGTGGCTTGTTTCCAAACTGAGAGGAGGGTGTATGGAGCAAGCTCTTGGCATAATTGTGGAAAAGGACACCTATTTCACTGCAAAAACACCTTCGAAATGCTACCGATTGCCAGGGCAGGAGATGAATGACAGCATTCTGCAAATGTGTTGGTGATGGCGAGGGGCCTGTGTCAGATCCCTCCTGGGACTGTCAGCCAGGGTACACTAGGGTTTTATGGCATCTGGAACAAACAAGCCTTTTAGAAGAAATCGTCTTCAGAGCCGTCCCATCCCATCGTTGGCAAATGGGCCTAAAACAGCGGAGGAAGCTGTGTTGGGTATTCACAAAGCAGGGAGCTGGCATTTAGACACTTGTTTAAAGTGGGAGTCAGGAGACGAAAGACTGAGCGGCTTGTCGCCTTGCTGCAGCCTGGGAGCCAAGTCTTTGGGGTTTGCTTACCACTTACAGAGTTTTGTTGTTGTTGTTGTATATTTGTAAGATGAGGCTTCTGCTGGCAAAAGCAGGTTTTAGCGTGTGCAGTGGTGCTTTCAAGACCTAATAAGGCCCCAAAGGAGGGTGCGTTCCAGCCACACTCTCTTCCCCCAGTCCCCCATTCCATCTTGCCTCATACACTCAGAGCACAGGGTACCATTCATCTTGCTTCCCATTAACAGAATTACTGCCATCACTTCTGCAGGACAAGATGGGCCCTGTGGAACTGCCCGGGGACAGAGGCAGGATTGGCTGCCAAACAGCCTTGCTTAGAGGGGGAGTGAAGGAGAAAAAGAGCAAGCATGGACAGAACTCCTACACAGTGAGGGCTGCAGGCTTCAGAGAAGGGGACCATCTGGCTGTGTACCCTTAGGGGCAGTGACGGGGCATGTGGTGGCTTATGCACAGATATGACCCTGCTGAGTGCAGAGGAAGGGAAGAAAGACATCCGGCATTTTATGGGGTGCTCCTACATCCGCTGCATGGTACTGGGCTGCTTTGGATAGGTCGTGGGGTGTGGGAATTTTTGTGCCCATTTTCCAGTGAACAGCATCAGCCCAGAGTTACATGGTTTTTGAATCGAGGTTAGGGTATGAACCTTGATTTTTCAACTTAGGGATACTCTTCCTGGAGGCTTCAGACAGTATCAGACAGATAGCTCACCATCTGACCGTCACCAACCTGTCCCATCTCACCCTGATTCCTCTTGCAAGCGAGTTGACATCTGGGCTCACTGTTGGGCCATGTTAAACTCCTATAGCCCATTTGCAGACCCAAGAAAATTTCAGGGTGTGGGACCCTGAAAGTGAAGGAGAGACTAGAGAGCTATACCTTCATCCTATGTACCCATTTGCTATAGGAGTAGCAATGATTGTCACACCTAGTGCCAGCTCTAATAGATTGAGGCTGCCTGGTATACCCAGCTGAGGTGGCTTTGGAAACTAGGATTGATTAGTAATGTCTGCTATGTTCACCAGAAAGTAAAGAGGGCCTGACACTTACCCTGGGCTCTGATCTTAGGGGCACCGTTGTTCTTGGTCATGTGTGTGTCAACACAATTAACTCTAGAAGAGGGAGGGATGCACCAAGCACATAGTGGGGAATCTATGGGTACCAAAGCAAAGGATTGATGAAGGCTTAGGAATCCCTGAGAGCCATCAAGTGGAATTCTACAGTAAATGTTTGTAAAAAGCATTTTTAAGCTTCTAGGGATGAAGTTTAAGGGCCTACATATTTAAACCAGTTCTGTCTCCTATGTGAGTGCCTCTTAATAAACAGCTTTTGCTTTGAGTCTCAGTTTGCTCATCTTTGAAGCTCATTCTCCACTCATAGGACCATGATGAAGGGTGACTCAGGAGACAGAGGTCCTGGAGCTCAGACCCATCAGTGATAAATTGGTATTTAGAGTCAGGCCCCACCCCCACACACCTGCCTTGTGCTGAGCTCTCGGGTCCTGTGTTGGTCTCAGGTGTTGCTTATAAGCCTGGCTCCAGATTTGGCTCTGAGCTGAACTGAGCAGGACTGGCAGGCCAGCTGGGTAGAGTCTCGCTCTACTGCAGAAACACTGCAGCTTAGATGCCTCTGGAACTTCCCGATTCTTGTTTCTTGAGACAGGATCTTGCTGTGTAGCCTACCTGCCTGGAACTCTTTGTCTCCAGCTGAGGAGTGCCAATACTGTGCCCAGATTTACAGGGAATTCTGTTTGTTTTTGAGACAGGGTTTCACTGTGTAGTCTTACTGACCTGGAACTTGCTTTGTAGGGCAGGCTGGCCTTGAACTCACAGATCTGCTGCAATGGAATTCTTTAGAGGACAGAATTGGGCTCCACCTGTTGTGATAGGTCATTGGAAGGGTTTGGAACCAGGGTGTGGTCTGTGGCAATTAGGTGCAGCGCACTGCAGATTTTAGGGTGGAAGGGACAGGTAGAGGAAAGAGCTGGCCTGGAGGGAGGGGTGTGCTGGGAAGCCTGTGATTCCTGAGCAGGACCACAGATCAGAACCCAGGACTCTCTGTAGTTTATTTGCCCCAGGTTGTAGGAGAATTCTCTGCAAAAGGCCTGAGGTCACTGAAGGAGAGGCTGCATGCTCTCACCTCGTGACTCTCTGGATCTGGGTGAGTCGGGTACCCAGAAGAGTCACAGGGAGAGGGAATTGGAAATCACAGCGATACAAGTCCCAATGGCAAGTAGAAGGGGTTGTCATCCTAGAGTGTGTCTAGAGGGGGCCTCCCTTGACACTTGTTCCATAGATGCCAACTCTCTTAACAGTGTTATGTGTGTGTGCATGTTTGTACCCATGTGCGTGTGTGCATGCACACACGTCTGTGTGCGTGTGTACTTTAGCCATATTTAAACTACAGTAGCTCCTGTCACTATTATTAGCTCTTTCTTTATCAACACATCCACCAGGGCTTTACATACACTGTTAGCTGGTTCACATCTCTAAACAGCTTATTATTTATTTATATGTTGCTTGATGGAGGATAACATTTTGCTGTGTGATTCAGACTGGTCTAATACTCTGTACCCCTGCCTGACCTTGAATTCAGTTTATTTTGTGGTGTTTGGGTGGGGGGTGGAGGACGTGCTATAGCATGTGTGTGGAGGTGAGGAGACAGCTTGAGGAAGCAGTCAGTTCTCCCTTCTACCATGCTATCTCATCAGCCTGATGCTCAGTGTGTGAAGTGAACCCAAGAATGACCATTTTAGTTGGGAGTCTTAATGGTCCATAAGGAAGAGGTGTGTACACCGTAGAGGTTAGGATAGGTCATGATCTAGCCAGGGTAGATAAAACTAATGCCCCAAAGCCTGCTCATGCCTGAGGCTGCTCTTACCCTGTACAAATTGCTGCTTCTCCCCTGGGTGTTGGGTGGGAGGCCTCCTCACCTCAGCACCCTCAGTCTCGCTCATATCTTTCCTGTGAAAATCAAGGCCCACACCTACTGACTTGCTGGAGACAAGTGAAATAGCTGATAAAATATGTAAAGCTCATAGCACTGGGGAAAAAGTGCCATGGATGTGCTACTTTCCCTGAGTTCAGGTTTCTGCATGCCACCCTCCCACCCCGCCCCCATCAGAAAAGCTGTTTTGATTCCCATGGATGAGAGAAGCCGGAGCTAACAGGAGTGTGTCAGCCAAGGCCTGGCTGTGCAAGCCGCCTGCCACTGATGCATCCAACCTTCCAGGTTTCCCGAATGTCTCTCCAATCTCCAGTCGCCCCTACCCTTACATGTGGTCGTGGTGACTGAGTCCCAGCCTTTCTTATCCAGTGCTTTTTCTCTAGAAGAGTCTGAGGTCCTGCTCTGAGAGCAGTTGCTCTGGGGATTAGTACCCACCTGTGCTCACCCCATGTGCTGGGGATGGGCCAGGGTCATCAGTTCCCCCCGGCTGGCCTGAAGTGTCTCAGACAATGTCAGGGCTCCCAGGGTCACTTTGGGTATGTGGCAGTGTGATAGGATAGTACTGCTGGTGACAGAATGAGCAGCTGAATGGAGGTGAGAGCAATGCATACTTTTCTATAGGTCTGTGACAGGAGCTAGAACCTAGTAGGCTAGTCCAGTAGGTGTCAGAAGAACAACTTTTCTGCCAAGAAGGAGTGGAAACTCTTCTGGCATTAGGTAGGACTGGGGTCTCTCCCTGGGTCTCCCAGGATACATGGGACTAGTTGAACCCCAAACTAGCCCACCTTAGCTTCCTGTTCCAGGGGACCTGGTCCTATTTTGCATCTCATCATGTCCTAAGTAGTTAGCAGCAATCTTGTTAACTAGCCCTGTTAACATCCAACCTCCCAGGTTTCCCGAATGTCTCTCCAATCTCCAGTCGCCCCTATCCTTACATGTGGTCGTGGTGACTGAGTCCCAGCCTGTGAGGCCAGAGCCCCTGATTTTTCCCACTCAGTTGCTGGCCTCACCTACAGCTGTCTGTCTGAGTGACATGTCTATTGGCTTCTGTCTCTCTCCATCTGGGAAGGCAGGGCTCTCTCCATTTCATCCACTTGTGTCTCCAGCCCCTCGGGTATGATGCTTTCAAGAAATAGCAGAATAAGCTCAGTATTGTCTCAAAAAGAACACTGAGCGCTCTTAGAGAACAAGCAGGTCCCTTGGCCACATCTTAAAGGCCTGGTGGGAGCACTTGCCTGTATGGACTCAATAGGGGCTCTCTCTCTCTCACTACCCAGCTTTGAGCTTGGTGTGCTTGCATGTGTCCCCACACTTTCACACTGCCCTGAGAAACTTCCAGTCCACACTTGTGGCCAGTTCCACTCTCAAGTGTGTCCTGTGACTGCTCCAGGAATCTGGGCATTTAGCCCAGAAAAGAGTGTGCTTCCTGAGAAGGGCCCACTCTGCCCCTGTTGGGACACATGAAAGGGAAGGAGGGGCCAACTTGCTCCCACTGGGGCACATGGAAGGCAAGGAGGGCAGATGGACTTGCAAGCCCTGGGAGGCTCTGCTGCATCAGACCCTATCATCTGAGGCCACCTGCTGCCCTGTGACCATTGGCCCCAGCTGGGGAGTGTGTTCTGGTGTGGGAGCGTCCTTGGAAAGGAACACACGTCCCTTTGCTCTGTCTGCTGATTGCAGGGCAGACGTGGGTGCGATGTTCTCAAAGCACAGAGTGACCCTTGTCCATTTGGTCATCAGGCCACTAGGACCACATGTTTTGAGAGCCCCTCCCCGAACATAAAGCATTTGATCCCACGCTCTGCAGGGACCAGGCTCGGGTTTATGAGGTGAGTCTGAATGGACCTGGAGATGTTGGGCCCTCAAGTCTATACATTATGAAATTTCGTAGTTCGCTTCTCTGCACAAAAAGGGCCGGTGCTTTTCCTTTTCCTTTTCTTTCTTGTCCTGACCTCCCTGGAGCTGGGACACCCCCCACCAGCAGAGGGCCTTTGCTGGAATTCTCACAGATTCCAGCAGGGAGCACACCTTTGTTTTCCCACAGGAGAATATGAGGAGGTCAGACTCACCCTCCTCAGTCAGGGCTGAAGGGAATCTCTGATACAGCAACTTATTTCCCTGCACCCTGAATCCAGAACCAGGCTAGCCCCGGAACTGTGGGATATATGCGCCTGGTCCCAGTGAAATGAGAACAGGAGGATAAGCCTGGCATTAACGACTTTCTGATGTCATGTGTCCTTGCTCCTTAAAGGATGGTGATAATGGGTGGGAATTCTACTTAAGATGCTGGAAGATGTTGACAGTCTGTCTTCAAAACTTGAGGGAAGGAGGCACTACAGGTCTTTGAACTTCCCTAGGTCCAGGACGCAGCACCATGCTTCCTCTGGGTGGGGAGGTGGAGGGCAGAGTGGGACTCTAGGGGGTGTGCCAGTTCCTCTGCCTTGTTACTGCCCCGATTCTCTTAGGCTGCTTTACCATGTTCCCTCAGCTTGAACAGAACACAGTGGACACGATGCTCACTGATGCAGAGACCTGGGGTCTGGAACCAAGGTACGGGACTGCTTCTCTCTTAAAGCAGAATCACGTCCACCTTCTGGTGAACGTTCTCAACCCTGGTGTTCTTGAGCTGTAGACCCAGCATGGTCTGCCTCCCTTGTCATGTCTGTCTGTCTGTCTCTGTCTCTTTCCCTCATAGAAAGACTCCAGTGGATTAGGGCTGCTCATCCTAATCCTGCATGACTCCAGTTTAACTCAATTATACTTGCAAAAGGCCTATGAATATGTTTCAACTTACAATCCAGCTAAGCCCATCATAGATTGAAACTTCACTGAGTCCACCTAGCCTTCTGCACCCTGTCGATGGCTGGTAGGCTCCCCTTGGGATGTGCTTGTGGGATAGCTGGAGCTGCAGCTGTCTCTGCAGCCTCCGAAAGACTGTGTATTGCTAGTTTGGAAATAAATTGAAATTAAAAATTTAAAGTTAGCCAGGCATAGTGACTATCTATGCCCTTAGTCCCAGCACTTGGGAAGCAGAGACAGGCAGATCTCTGAATTTGAGGCCAGCCTGATCTACAGAGCAAGTTCAAAAAAAAGAAAACAAAAGAAAGAAGGACTTCTGCTGCAGACTGCTTATCCATTTTGTGCCATTACAAATTCAAAAAGTCATAAATTTGAAATATGGTTGAGTAGCACTGCTTGTATTCCCAAGGTCACATTCTGTTTTCAGATAGATGGGACATTTGAGGGAATACCATTGTATAAGTGCAGGGGACATCTGGAATAAGAGGAATCTCAAGTAGATGAAGATCCAAGGAAGGGAGGGTGGAAGAGAGGAAGGACGAGGCTGGTACTGCAGGGGAAGGTTGCTCCCTCTACCCTTGCCTATGGGATGGGCCTGGAGACTCAGGAGGGCAGGGTCCTAGCCCCAGGGCCTGTTCACCCTGTGCCTATAGCAGCTGCCCAGGCCACGCTCACCAAGTCTGTCCTTAATGCAAGCCACCATTTTAGTCCTTTGGAGGCATCAGCTGGGGTAACTGAGGACCTAGAGCTTCTCAGAGTTTAGCGTCAATTCTCCTTTGGCTGCTCAAGAGGAAGAACTCTCTGGAGAGTAATAAAAGTCTGACATTCCACTCCATTCTCAGCTTTTGCATCCAGCTAGTGGATAGAGGAAGGAAGGGAATGGGTCCCTGTTTGTTCATCAGGGACCCTTATCTCTTTTGGCAAAGGTTCTGTAGTCAGGCAGTTCCGGGTATCCCAGCCATGACACCTCCCAGAGAAATCCTGAGCAGGCACGCACATCCCGTACCCGGATTCTAAGCTTTACCCTTGCCTCTCCTGTGAAATACAAGTTACATCCTGGTCCTGTTCAGGTCAGGAAGGGAAACTAGGTAAGTGCGAGTGTGTAAATCCTTTCTGTGCCCAACACAGGGCCTGGGACTGGCACCCAGTAGTCGCTTTGTAAAGTCTTGCTGAACAGTCCGGGTCAACGGCACACGGCTCCTGAGGGACTGCCTGCTCCAAGGAAATACTGCATCACCCTAGGGCCCTGTCTGTGGTCTCCTGTGAGGTGGAGGCCTAGTGTGAGGGGATGGAGGTCCTTGTGTGAGGAGGAGGAAGATGGTGGTACCTGAAGGTGGACTTTATAAATGATGATCTTGTGTTGATAAAACTATGAATAGAGCCAGGGAAGTTCCTGAGTGTTTAACACAACCCTCCCCCTATAGATTCCAGTATCTGAGGAAGAGGACTCAGGTGGTCCCTAGATAGTCCAGTTTCCCTTGGACATAGTGAATGGATGCCCAGGTCACATTATACCCCAGTGCCCTTTTCTAGAGGCTTCCAGAGGTCTGTAAAGGGAGCATGTGCACCCAGAGCCCAGGACCTCATGTACCAACCCCAGAACTTTCCCTGCATTTCCTTCTGATGAGGCCACCTCTTAATTTTGCAGTCAGTAGCTTCTGTGGGATTCACCTCATACTTCACAAAGCCACACTGGATTTGTGGGTGTGCACATGTGTTTGCTGTGTATGTAGCAGTCAGAGGGGGACATCGGGTGTCCTGCTCTGTCACTTTGCCTTACTTCTTTGAAATGGTCTCTCTGAACCTGTACCTAGGCAGCCAACCAGTGAGTACCCATGATCTTCCTGTGTCTGCACCCCATAGCACTGGGGTTACAGGTATGCCTGACCGCTCCCGTATTTTTTATGTGAACACTGGGGATTAGAACTCAGACTCTCGTGTTTGACTGCAGCCATTCTGACCCACTGAATACTCTTGTCATCCCCTACCCTGGATTTTTGTTGTTTTGTTTTTTTGTTTGTTTGCTTTTTCAAAACAGGGTTTCTCTGTGTAACAGTCCTGGCTATCCTGGAAGTTGCTCTGTAGATCAGGCTGGCCTTGAATTCAGAGATCCACCTGCCTCTGCTTTCCAAGTGCTTGTACCACCAGCTCCTGGCCCCCACCCCCAGATTTTGACCTTTCCTTTGCTGCCCTCAGCCCTGTGAGTTTGCTCCTCTCTGAGCCCCAGTTTCTTTACTTATAGAGACATCAGTGCTAGCCTCGTGGCATGAATTGATGCATACACATACGTGGCCTGTACATGGCATGGGGAGGGGCATAAACATGTGACTTAGTGACTGTTTCCTTCCTTACTCAAGAGAGTCAAGGGAAACCAAATTGGCTGGCTGTTTGTTCAAACTAAAAAATGTTGGAAGAATTTTGTTTGGGAAGACAAGCTAGGGTTTTAGGTCAGAACCATGCTCCCTCTGGAATTGCATGGTTGAATGTCCAGGCATATTTTAAAAGCTTAGTGGCCACCCAAGTCTTTGAGCCTTCCACGTGGCTGCTCCAAGGTCACACTCTTCCGGAATCCCTCACACAGCCTGTCTGCTTGTTGTATCAGGAGTGGCACTTCCACAGAACAGCTATGTCTGACTATGAATAGATGTTTTTTTCCTCTCTTTCTTGGACACATGAATGGCATTCTCCCTCCTGCAGTCTTCGAGGCTGACCTGTGTGTAACACTCCAAAACGGACATCACAGTAGGGTCATCCATTCCTGTTTGCATGGACACCTCTCAGCAAGGCTCAAAGAGGCAGGCCAGTCGTTGCTGTGACTCAGGGGGCCTCCTGAGGGACTCCTGGGCCCTGGCCTATAAAGGCTGCTAAGTGTACTGAAGAAATTAGACTTTACCAAAAAGCAGCAGTAGCTGAGACTGCCTCCAAACTGTGACTGCTGCCTAATTAGGGCCTCTAGTCACTATGCAGTGTTCTCTTAGAACAGGAAGACTGCTAGGGACCAGCCAGCACCCACTAAAGGCAGGGAGCTGAGCTGTCCATGGTCAGCAGCAGGCATTGCAGAGACAGGTCACCTGGCTTCCCCCTAGCTTAGGTAGCCCGCCTTTGTACCTTCGTTTTCTCCTTTTGCACAGTGGAGATAATAGCATCCCTGCCTCACAGGGATACTAAGGGGATTAAGTAGTTATCACTCAAGCACACAGAATTGTGCTTGGCACAGAGTCGGTGAATGAGGGTAAACTGAGGCCCCCTAGAAGGCTAAGGACTCATGGCTGGTCATGAGTAGCTAGGCTGTGGAGAAGCTGAGGCTGTACACATGATCTGTTGTCTCATGGACATGTCCCTTCCTGCTCAGTCAGACTTTCTCAGCTGTCTTCTGTGGAGGAAGTTGCATGACCCTCAGCCACAGGAACTCCAGCACCAGTGTCTGGAGTCTCCTTGGCTGGCAGAGGCCTCGCTGCCTGCTATTCAGACGCTGTTTTTCCATTTTTCCATCTCTTTCATATGAAGCTTTGAAGGGTCTCTTCTGTCCTTGCGAATGGAAAAATTAACCTCTTGGCCAAGGAGTCTGAAGTCTTGAGTCCCTGCTGCGTTTCCCCCGCACCCCCACCCCAGCCTATTGTCTTGTCTGTTCTCTGACCTGCCCACCTGTGATTGCTGAAGAAATAGGCCAGCCATGTGGTGCACCCCAAACACAGGTGGCTGCGGATGGTCAGGATAATTGCTTATTAAACAAAAGCAGATGACGCATCCTTCTAGGAAATTAGGCACACCCCCAGAAATGCCACCCGCTTCCTCTGTCTTGCCGCCTCAAAGGTTATCTGAGTCATCAGCCCTCTCTCTCGGCACTTCCCCCACTCTTTCAGGACACTGACACAGCCACCTCTCCGAGCTGAGGCTGAATGGCTGGGGTATCCCTGTTGTGGGCCACCAGGTATCAGGACTATAGTAGTGTCCTTGTTTCTGCTGGGCACCCAGACACAAAATCTGGCAACTCCAGCTTAGCGTGTGAGTCTGACTCTTATGGGGAAGGGAGGATGGGAGTGGGGGCAATGACGACAGACTTTCCAGGCTACAGTTTCTGCTTCTATGAGATACGTAGATAAAGAAGCCAGCAGCAGTGTGTTGGGCTCTGCCATATTCAATCCTCTCTTTCTTCTCACCCAAGAGATCCTGGATGTCACGTGGGACCACACTGGGCCACAGCAGATATTGACATAAGGCTTGTGGAGGTCTGTGGACACTTCACCAGGCCATGAGGCCTACAGGAGATCATTTGTATTATATCAGTTTAGCCCTTTCATCAGGCCCCAAAGCCCTAAGGCAAAAGATGTGGAGCAGGGAAGCCAGGAGCCCAGACCAGAATCCAGGACAGAAGACACATAGTCTCCTGTCTGTCCTCTTCCTGGATGACCCAGTACCAACAGGGAACTGCCTGGCTAGCATGGGAGTTCCTAGGCAGGAGCCACAACAGGCCAGTGATACCAAGTCACTGTGATGCCTAATCAGGGACCTGTTGTGTGTCAGTCCCTGCTGGCTTCCTCTCCTTACCTCAGAGATGAGTCCTATTCCTGCTCTGCCGGTCTTCCAAGGCTGGCAAGAGCTCCTGTGAGGTGGTGTGGGTGACAGTCCATCTGCAGATCATCAGGAGTGCCACATACCCCAAGATATTTGTATGTCTCTGACTCCTACTGTTTGATACAAAGTAGGTGCTTGTGTTGAATGACAAGTGACAATAGCCAGTTTGTTATATGCAGACATCACTAGGGAACTCCTGTAATGTATGACAGTCAGTCCTCTCGTACCCAAGGAGCCCATGTTATACAGAGGGAGGCTAGGGCTCCGAAAGGGAAGGAATGAGCTCAGAGTCATACTGTGTAGCAAGGAGTCACAGCTCCTCAGCCTGTGTCCTCGCCCATGCTCTGGTGGGCAACCCTTCTGCCTCTACAGAATGTTTGACAAAGCAATTTCCCTTGATTTATACTATTTGCTAATTTCTTCCCATGGTTGAGTTCAACTGTCTCATAAAATCCCTAAAAGCTTACCAAGCTCCTCAAGCCAGTGTAGACAGTTCAGCACACCTCCCTGCCCCCCCCCGCAAGACGCACTGCCACACATCCTGACACATCCACCATTCCACCAAGGCCACCAGGACTTCAAAGATTCTCTACATTTAGATACCCTCAGGTCCCACACTGAGGTTCTGGAATCTGTATATCACACAAAGACCTAGTGGGTGGATGAACCCAGAGGACAGTCTGCAGCATTACAGTTAGGATATGCAGCCTCCCCCACTCCCCCGCCCCAGCCCGCCGTGTGCTATATTCCTGCCAGGCCTGGAGCAGAGCCCTGTAAATGCCAGGATATAATGGACAATAAAAGTCATCAGAAAATAGTGACTCTCCTAGGAACACAGTAATCCCTGCACATGCTGCCTCCAGGACCACAAGACCTGTGATCATGAGGCATAGTTGTCATGTAAATATACAGTGTCCCTTACCAGTCCAGGCCAAGATTTATGTTATTGAAGTGGTTGGGGAGGGGCAGCTCAGATTCATCCTGGGAAGTTGTGACATACCATCTCTGCTGTGTCCCAGCTTCAGGAGGTCCACCAGAGGCCCTGAGTGCCCCAAGCCTGGGGTTCCTGGTAGCGTGAGGGATGGCTTCACAGAGTGTGTGCTGCTGTCTGTTCCTGACTGAGCATTGCTCGGCTCTGAAGTTCATCCTCACGGTGTCACAACAGCCGTGCATGAGCTCCTGTGTGCTTGGGCAACTGAAGGTATTTACGTGCTTCTATAACCCCACACGGTGGGTCCTGCAAAAGCCCCTGTTTTCAGAAGACAGAATTACAGAGGTAACTGGAAAGAGGCAGCATAGGACTTGAACCTGGAGCTCTCAGACTCCAGAGTCTGGGTCAAACTGCCTCCCAGAAGCCTCCTTGATCTCTCCAAGCAGCATAGTGAAGCACTTTCCTCTGGCTGTCGTTCCCCCACCCCCCACTAAATTTGTTTCTTCCCAGAAGGCAGGGATGTATCCCACCCAGGGACCAGCCAAGCTCTACCTCTCCAGGTGGAACACAGTGGACAATGCTGTCTCTTCATCTGTTGTGCAAAAGACTGCCTTGCAGGGCGGCTTTGTGTCCTCAAGAGGTCTGACCTAGCACCTGGAAGTTAGGGGAATTCTGGGTGTAGTGTTCTCTCCAGTCATAAACTGCCACTGTGGTTGTGTTTGGGAGCCCATAGGGGAGGGGGACTGGGAACTCCCACATGGTGGCAGCAGCATGCAGAAAGTATCCTTGGCTCTTCCAGGCCTGGAAGAGCTAAGCATGAGATTGGACACCAGACTCCCAGCTCAGTTCAGGGTACCCCAGACAAATCCCCCATCACCCTGTCAAACATCACACAAAAAGGATCACCCCAGAGCCATGTTGTAGGTAGGGAAACTGAGGCCAGAGACAGTCTTGGACTTTCCTGAGACTAAGCAGCCCTGTGGGTGCCCAGGTTGTAAGTTTTGGGCCACTATGCTGTGTACGCCACAACTCAGAGCCAAAGTCCCTCAGGTGGAGTTAAAAGTGGCCACTTACTAAGGACTGGGGAGATAGCCTAGTGGATAAAACATTGCCATGTAAGCATGGGGACCAATGTCCAGATCACTAGGCTCTATATAAAAAGCTGGGCATTTGTGGTGGCCCAACTGTAACCGCAGTGCTTGGGAGGCAGGAAGCAAAGTCCCAGGGCAAGCTTCACGGTCAGTGAAGAACTCCGTGTCAGTACAGGACATGGAGAACAGTAGAGGATACTGATTGAAAACTCTGGCCTCCACACACACGTGTGAACATGCATACATAATCACACATGTGCTGCACCTCCACACAGGCAGAACAAAGAATTACCCTTTGAAAACAATGGCCACATGCTCCAGATCCAGCTCATGTCCAGAAACATGTGATCCAGAGACACAGGAAGGAGCTGCAGAACTCGGGATTATGTGGCCATGTGGGTGGCAGGATTGGACCAAGGAGACAATGCCATTGGAGATCATGGAAGAATCTCACTGTGTTTCTCAGGAGAGCCACACCCAGTTTGTCTGGACTGTTCTCTGCGAACCAGACCATTGAGGTCATGGAAGACACAGGTCTGTGACCACTTCCTCCTTGGGAGAATCATACCCAGGACCTGGCCTTGGAGTCCAGCCCCTATGGATGGCTGGCCTGGACCCAGCAGCTGTCACCAAGGGAGCCGTTACTAGGCATATGCTCGACATTTGGGGCCGGCGGGGAAGGTATATTGGCAGGTGGCTGAGCCCCAGTGCCAGAGTCTGGCACAGCCCATCCTCTGCGGCTTCAGCAGCCATATGGTGGTGTCAGTCCCCACAGCAGTGGGACTTCAGATGGGGTGTAGTGTAGAAGTCGCTCTTGTTCTGGAGAAAGCAGGTGTGGCCTGTGGAGTGAAGCCTGGAGCAGGCCTGGGGACAGTAAATTGTAAGAATCCAGAGAACATGGTGTAGCGTGTGGGAGAGTCAGAACTTGAACCCAGCCTGCCACTGTGTCTTTGAATCCTGTGTCCTCTGTTGGGAACTGTTTTTGCTCAGTCTAGTCCTGTCCACCTGTCTAGCCACTGGGACTTTGGGGATGGAGGAGTAGCAATGGCAAGAAGTGATGGGTGACCATCCTTGCTCCTTCTGGGATACTGCTGGATGCTTTTCTGGCTGTGGCCCCAGTAAGAACAAGGGCTTTGTCTGTGGCGCCCTGGGCTTTCTACTGTCAGCACAGTTTCTGCATGGAAGAGCTTGGGAAAGTGGGGGCAGGGTCAGGGAGGAAGCTAGGAATGCTCCATAATGCAGTTCCTGGACCTCTGGCCTTCTTTTAGAGCGCAAACCCCAGTGCCTGAGTAAGGGTGGAATCAAACAAAACAATGACCGCACTGTTTGGGTATCTGTTAGGGCTCAGACCCAGAGCTGAGCACTTTAACTCCTGTAATGTGACATAGTCCTCTGGCGTGCTGGGACAGGTAGATCCTGTCCTTGTCCATCTAATCTATGAGAATACCAGGGCACATAGTGAGGATGTCGCAGACCAGCACTGGTGTTTGACAGACCCTCATTCATGTCTTCGCAAGCAAAGAAGAGGAAGGGTCAAACTTTTATTTTTATTAAAAACACATGTATGTGTTCATGCGTTCATGTCTGTGAATACAAGTGGGGGATCAGAGGACCACTGCAGCTGTCAGCCCTTGTACCACCTTTTTTTGTTTTTTTGTTTTTGTTTTTGTTTTTCGAGACAGAGTTTCTCTGTAGCTTTGGAGCCTGTCCTGGAACTAGCTCTTGTAGCCCAGGCTGGTCTCGAACTCACAGAGATCCGCCTGCCTCTGCCTCCCGAGTGCTGGGATTAAAGGCGTGCGCCATCATCGCCCGGCTCTTGCACCACCTTTTTAAAACAGTCTCTTGTTTGTGGCTGCATACACCAAGCTCCCAGGGATCCTGTGGCCTCTACTTCCCTTCTCACAGGGAGTGCTCCTGTGTCCAGCTTACTTGGGTTATAGGGATTTGAACTTGGGTCTTCACTTGTTCAGTGAGCCTTTTCCCCACTAAGCCATCTGCCCAGTCAGGAAGGGCTAGGCTTTTAGAAGGACAAGGACTTTTATGCTTGGTGGGATGGAACACAGGAAGAAGGATCCAGACTGACTCATTACATCCAGTGTCTAAGGACCAGGTGATGGGTGGCAGTGATAGCCTGGAGGGAAAAGCCCTTTGTATAGAGCATAGCATCTACTTGAGGGTAGCAGCAGTGTGTGTGTGTGTGTGTGTGTGTGTGTGTCCAGGATGATGTTGGCCCTGCTGTGCTTATAGTCCCAAGTGACCTCTTACCCTTCTGCCTGAGTTTCCTGGTGGATAAAATGAGGAGCTGACCAGGCCATCCCAGGTGGATTCTGGTAGTGTTTTAAGTTTCTGTATCATCTGGTGAACACTGCCACAAGCTTGTACTTCGTGGTAAGCAAGAGCCTCTGTGGGGACTGTAACAAGTTCCATTCACCATAGAGGTGGCAGTCCCAGCTATTTTTGGAGCAGTGCGTGGGGGGGGGGGGGTTTCATTTCGGTGGTGTCTGAGGACTGGAGTCTTGGGAAGGGGAAGTCCCAAGCACAGATGGAGGGGCCACTTGTCCCTCACCCATCTTAGTACTGAGAGACCATTTGGATCCTCAGAGGCTCTGTGCATCACACCAACCCTCAACCCTCAGCTGAGCAGACCTGCCCTGGGGCTGCTCGCTTCAGAAGGTACCAGCTCTACCAATCTCCTGCTGTAGGGAGCTCATCCCCCTTTCTTGTTACTTGTACTCCAGGGGCTTGCCCAGCAAGTGACAGGGAGCCAGACTCCAGAGACCTCCAGAGCCTGATCTCGGGTCACCTGATCTCGCTGCACCTCTCTTATTCACTGCTTCCTCAACTGCATGCCAGCAGGGGCAACCAGGGAGAACAGCAGTGTTACTAGCCTGAGAGACCATTGCTGTGGTGCTAATAGCCAGGATCCTGTTAAGTAGTTTCCAGTCTTTGCTAGAACTCCCGGTGTCGTGGTGGGAACAGGTGGGAGAGGGGGAACAGGTGGGGCACGTTTCTGTGGGGGGAATCTGAAGCTAGGGATGTTTCTGACCATCCACTAGGGATGACTGGCACTCTGCTGGGCCTGAGGGCAAGCTTGGGACAGGCTTTGAAGCTGTAGCCTCTTGGAGCTACTCTGATGGCTTTCTCCTCCTGTTGTTGGCTGTGGAATAACAGTGTCTGAGAAAGGATACGGGATAGATAGGTTTCTACTTTCAAGAGTTTCTGCTTTGAAGTGTGCCCTTCTTAGCCCTGGCTCTCCAGGCTGCCAGGGATACCAGTCTCTTCCCTTGCAGCCTCTGGCAGCCTTTGCCTAGCCCTCCTCTGTGCCACTGAGCCGTATAGGTGAGTGATTTGATCTCTACCTTTGAGGGAAGGAAGGCCATAATCAGACAGAAACTTCAGGAAGGACCAGAACTAAGCCCTGAGTGACACACAGGAGAATGAATCCAAGAATACTGTCTGGAGGAGGCTGTGCAATTGGGTATTGTGGTAGGAGTGGATTTTGCCAGTAGACCATTCATTTCAGACATAGGGGAACCAACCTGCCAAGGTCTTGAGAAAATCCATTTCTGGGGTGGGGGCTCAGCAGGAGTCATCAGAGTGGTGGGTTTCCTAGGAACTCTGGGGAGCATGGGGAATGGATCCCAGCCTCTGGCTACTGAGATGTTCAAGAATTGCTCCAGGCAAGTGATAGAAATCCCAGACTTTTGAAGAGTCAGGGCTGGGGTCACACAGGTCCCACTGTTTACTAACTTGATAGATATCTAACTTCTCTGTGCCTCAGTTTCCTAATCTGTAAATTGGGGGTTCCAGATATTCACAGGTGGGGATGTATACAGAGGACATACTTAGCAGATCTCAGCTTTATCTTGAGCAATTTAAACAGGGTCTCTCCACAGAACCCCAGTGTCTCACTCTTTTCTTTAAGGAAAAGATGAGATAGTTATAACCTCTTTGTTACCTAGGAATGGTAACAGGAATGTGACCAGGAGCCACCAGTTGATTTTTGCAAGTCCTGGGAACTCTACATGATTTGTTTTGGATATTTTGGCTGAGTTGCTTGATAACTTCTGTCTCTGACCACAGGGATTTCAAGGCTTTGGGGGCTCTCCACCTGCCAGTCAGAGTTTGTTTAGTCAGCTCTCATTAGGTTCCTTTTATGTAAGACCTGGGCAAGGCCTAGTGTGTGTGTGTGTTGGGGGGTGTCTCTGTGACCATCACAGCCTAGTGTGTATGTGTTGGGGGGTCTCTGTGACCACCACAGCCTAGTGTGTGTGTGTTGGGGGATGTTTCTGTGACCACCACAGCCTAGTGTGTGTGTGTGTGTGTGTGTGTGTGTGTGTGTGTGTGTGCGCGCGCGCGTGTGTTGGGGGTGTCTCTGTGACCACCACAGCCTAGTGTGTGTGTGTGTGTGTGTGTGTGTGTGCGTGCGT
>JAQHUG010000107.1:5922646-5999359 GCA_028555095.1 Dicrostonyx torquatus
TGAGAGTCAACCCCAAATATTTTATTTTTTTAATATTTAAGCACAACAAAATTGGGTGAAAAATTTTTTGGTGATAATTAATCCCATGTGTACAATAAAGCTTAAGATGTAACAATATCAAAACTCTTCGTAAAGTACATGTGACATATTCCATAAAGATGGGTTCTGTAGATTGTCAAGCTCACAATAAGAGTCCAGGGAGTGTCTCATATGGTCTCATAGCTCAGAGGTCACCAGACTATTAACCATGTCTGCTCCCAGCCTTCTGGGCAGATTATATGCCCCTGCTGTTGCAGGAACAGCCCTGTGTGTTTAACTTTGGCTCCCTTGGCGCTCATCTGTGAGCACCAGGCCCTCCCTCCATCCCCACAGCCTAGCAGCTTGAGGATGATACCATGGTCAGTTCTGTTCTCGAAGACCAGCTTCAGAAGCAGATTCGATAACAAAGGAAGCAGTCTGTGTCCCTAAGTGTTTATTTTAGGCAGAAATCCATGTGGAACCCGTCATTCGGGGACCACCTGGCCACCCTGGAAGGTATGGATGCCCCTCTTATCTAAGGAACTTGAAACTCAACAGAGATGACACTTTCCCACGATCCCACAACCTAGTCCTGGTGGGTGAGTATGACTTCGTGAATGAAGAGGCTGTGGGTAGTAGATCTGGGTAAGGGCTGATGCATGGAGAGGTCTGGGAGGACTGGGTGCTGTCAGAAGGCAGGCAGGCTCTGTAGTATAGCTATGGTAGGGGCACTTGGGAGGATGGGAGTGTCATGGGCAGGCCAGTGCCTGTTGGGCATGGCTTGGGAACATCTCATTTGGACCTGTGGCCTTTGCCTTGGAGTCAGTGCAGACTTGTTAGGGTGGGGGTGTGGTGCTCAGTGGGTAAGAACACTTGCTGTGTAAGCATGAAGATCTGAGTTCAGATCCCCAGCACACATGAGCTGGGCATTACTACACATGCCCATAAACACAGCGTGAGTGGTGGGGGTTTCGGGGAAGTAGGAGGCAGTAAGATTGCTGGGACTTGCTGGCTACCAGCCTTGTCTACCTACCTCATCTTAGGAGATGCTAAATCACCTGTGGATGTTGGCTGAATCTATACTGGCCTTGACGCCCATAGGTGACTCGGACCTAGGACCTTCTGTGTCTCCTTACTGTGCCCTCGGCCTCTAGCTTTAGGCTGCACCTTGGCCAGTGTTAGCCTGTGATCTCTCCAGGTTAGTTATAGATTCCAGAAAGTGGGCACCCAGACTAGGTTTCCACCGTCAGGAGCTGGCTGCTCATGTGCTCTGGGCAGGGCACTTAGCCCAGCCTTGCTGGTGTCTTGGGTCATCCTCACAGAGAGCCTCTGGGAATAGCTGGCCTTATCCCCTAGATGAAGACATCAGCTATTAGGAGGCAAGGGTCAGTATGACAGTCCTGGGAGAAAGGCCACTTGGAACTTAACAGTCCAATCTAAAACAGAATCTAGCGTGCCCTGATTCCCCAGGGCTCTTGCCATGTTAGCAAGGGCTTCGGCCAAGGACAGGCAGTGGCCACATGAAGAAGGACATGGGTATCTTTGTGACTTAGGGCACTAAGCCACAGTCCCCATGACTGCCATGTGTGGAGGCAGCTATTCTCCATTACTCAGTGAGAGTTAGCATAAAGCCAGAGCCCCTAGCATCTTCCATGTACCCAGCCCTATTTCTAGTGTGTGTCCATTAAAATATGCAGTCACCTAGGTACTCCAGAGGTCCATCTGATGGTTCACCCATTTCCCAGGTATACAAACTTAGAGGTGCTGGGTGTAGGAAAATGAGCTAGCATTTGAACTCCACCATCCAGCTCTCCAGCACACCCCTGGAGCCCCAGGCTGTTCCAGGTTTATCTCTGGCTGCCTGGTAGACACATGATGGCTTTTTGTTGCTCTTCACACCAAAGCCAGGAGCCAAGTGAGAGGCTGGTGGCCTATGCATGGCACAACGCCTCAGCATGGGCCCTTGTCCACTTGAGAGGAAAGGTGGTCTGAGATGGTTCTGAGGCCTGTGGCTCTGAGTCACATTCCACACATTTTTGGCCCCTGGCTTGGGCTTGGCAGTCCTTGCCTCATTGCTCTGCAGCTTGGCTGGGGCTGGGGAATTCTGGAATCCCTGGGGTCAGAGGACTAGGAGACTCCCCATGTTACTCACAGAATGTTCCTCTGGTCTGTCCCTGCACTCTCCGTCTCCCTCCAGATGCCTTCCTGCACCGGACTCTGAAAGAAGCAGGCTTTTGTAGAAATGTGTGAGGTGAGGAGGTCAGGTTTCCACTGGGTATTACAGGATGCAGGTTCTTTCAAGACTGCCACTGGCGACTCACTGGGGACAACCAAAGCCTTGGAAGGAGAGCCACTAAAGTCTGAACCCAAATTTTCATCTCTAGCTTAGTGGGCAAATAGCTTTGAGCCTCAGTTTCCCTACCTATAAAATGAGTTTCCCAAAAGTCCTGAGGACAAGTGAGAAACATGGCCCATAATGAAGGGCCCTCAGTCCTTCCATCTGGAGCTTCCTCTGGGTGCTGTCCTCCTGGCTGTGCTCCCGGGCTGTGCATGGGGCTGCACTGACTGACGGCACTTCACCAATGCCGGACTTTGCTACAGGAGATGGTGTGGACAGCTGGCTGTGATCTGGAGAGTAGAAAGGCCCTTTGGAACACCAGCCCTAGGGTCACCTACCCCAAGACTTCTGCACTGCCACCACGTTGCTCTTGAGTGAAGGCAGGTCTCATCTACAGAGTTCTTCTGAAAAAGATGACATTGTAGTGGCTTCAGGAAAAGGATGCCACCTAAGCCCAAGTCCTAGCCCCCCTGCTTATCCATATGACCTAGGCAAGCCTTTCAACCTCCTTGTGCCTCATTTTCCTCATTTGTTCAACGGGATGATTGCAGCCTCTATCTTGTGGGATTGTGTTGAAGTTTACAGGGATGCAGTGAATATTAAGGGCTCATGCAGCTGTCGTCATCATTGTCTGTTATTTCTAAGATGGTTTGAGCCCCTTTGTCATGGTCCTGGCACCTTGAGTCCACACAGCTGTTTCCAGGAGGCATGACCTTCCCAAACAACTGCCAGACACCTCAGTGAGATTTGCCCAGGGTCACAGCTGGTAAGTGAGAGTACAGACACAACTCCCCTCCCCTGCCCCAAACACCTGGGGGCTGGAGCTGGCAAGGCAGGATGAGGGAGGGGAATTCAGATGGTCTAGACTGGTACATAGGCAGGAGAACAAATACATGAATGGCTAGGCAGGGCAGCCTATGGGCCCATTCTGGAGCCTTCTGAGATAAAGATGGAACCTTTCCTGAAGACAGTTCTCCACCTTTTCCCCAGAGGTACCCCTAAGGGCAGAGGACGGTGAACATGTCACCCTGAGGGATATGAAGGGTGCTGCCCGCACCAGCTGCTAAGCCTGCGGGAGCCTCTGGTTTCATCTTCAAATTCATGCGCATTTTACATGGCTCACTCTCATACCCAGTTTGTTGTTACAGGCTTCCCCCCCCCAGTAACAGCAGTGCCTGAGGAAACTTCCCATGCTTATTTGTTTATCCTGGGGCTTTCTGTACCCAGTTCCTCCACTGTGTCAAGGGGGGCAGGGAGGGTGCTGCAACAGGATGCTCAGCCAGATGGTGAGAAGATGGGACGGGAGATTCTGAGGCAATTGGGCCCATCTGCATGGCTGTAAGGCCTTTGAGGGTGGGTACAGGAAGGGAGAGGCCCACCGTGATGCCACATGTATCCTCAGTCCACATGTGAGGACAAGCCACAACAAAGGTTAATGTCATAGACAAGAGTCCACATGAGTGTGCTGGCCAGGAATGGCTGTCTTGGCAGAGGCCCTTACTGGCAGGGGTCTCTGCAGTCTGTATCTGTCCCCTTGCAGCCTCACCTTCTCTTGAATTTATGTGCTGTAGACTATATAAAGTGCCCCCAAAGAGCAGTGAGGGGCTAGCATGACAGCTTAGTCAGGAAAATCCTAGCTGTGTGTACATGAGAACCTGAGCTCAGTTCCAGGTGCCCACATATGAAACAAACGCTGGAGACAGCAAGAGCAGGATCCCTGGGCCTTGCTGACCAGCTAGTGCAGGCAAATCAGTGAGCTGGAGCTCACAGCACTATCCTTCCTTTATCCTTGGGCAAAATCCTTTACCTTCATTGATCCTAGAGTGTGTGCAAATGTGCGTGTGGATACATATCTGTGTGTGCATACACAGGGCAGAGGTTGACAGTGGTGTCGTTCCTTCTTCACATGTCTCCAGCATGTGTTTCATATGTGGGTGCCTGGAGACTCAGCTCAGGCCAGGGCTTACAGTACAGTGGGCTAGGTGCCCTTGGTGCACCCAGAAATTACAAACACTCCTGCCTGGTGTGGCTGGTAACAGACTCAGAGGCCAGGGAATGCCTTACAGCCCAACCAGATCTGGAGGATATCCGTTCTAACCATAGCAGTGTGTTGGTTCCTGTCTCACTGCTGCTGAGAGACTGTGGGACCTTAAAACGGGAGAGCTTAGTGGGAGGTCATTAGGTCATGAGGCACTGCCTCCAGGAAGGATTGTTTCTCAAGAGATTAAATTACTATAAAAACTCAAGTCTGACACTGAATGAGTGACTGTCTGGCTTGCTGTCTGGCCATGTGATCTGCCCTGTCCACAGGAGTCCCTGCCTGATGTCAGCTACCAAGAGGTTCCTGCCAATGCTGAACAGACACTGGCATCAAGCCCTTGGCTCTCCAAAACAGGAGCCCAGTAAAACTTTCCCAGACTCGGGCATTTTGATGTAGTAACAGAAAATGGGCTGATGCAAACACTGTCTCAGCTAGGGCCCTGCAATGAGACTTACACAGACATGAAACAGAACTGGCCAGATTCTGTGCTCATGTGCGTTGGGAAGGTCATCCATGATTCATAGGGACTTGTGGCCCCCCGGGGACTTTAGTACAGCTGCTCAGTAGCCTGGGTCAGGACCCCTGGAGTTCAGACTGAGATTGGGACACTAAGGGTGGGCTTTCTTACTACCTGAGCTACACTGATGCCTCTGTATGTGTCTCGAGGGACCCTGCGCCCAGTCCCGGCACAAGGAAGGTGTTAAAGACATACTGTGGGGGTGCGTACAGACTTTCCCATGCAGGATCACGGGGCTGAGTGTCAGTCACTTCCCCAGCCAGGAAGCTTCCATGCAAGTCAGCCTTGGTCTAGACCCCAGAGAGGCTTGTGTGGTGGGGAGCCAGAAGCTGCCTCTAGCACGAGGGGTGGACATAATAATGGAGGATACACTTAGTGGCCTTTTACTCAGGCCTGGAAGCATTTTTAGGTCAGCCCTGGACATGAGCTACCCTGTTCTAGGGTCACACAGAACCTGGGCCCTCCAGTGTGGCTGTGTCTGCTCCCTTGGGTTCTAGCAAAGATGGGGACGTGAGATCATTCCTGAAAGTGCTGCCAGAGTCTGGCTTTGTTCCCTCTCCTGGTCACTCAGGCTGCCCACTTGACTTTATGTGGTAGTGTTGGAGACAGCAGAATAGACTAGTCCTCTGCTGAAAGGATGTAGGGAAAAAAATGAGGCTTCAATATCTGGTGGTGTGGGGTTGAATCTGGGCTCCTGTGGTGGTTTGAATGAGAAGTGTCTCGCATATGCTCAGATTTAGACACTTGGTTCCCAGTTGGTACTGCTATTGGAGAGGTTTAGGCAGTATATCCTTGCTGGAGGAAATGCATTGCTGGAGGTGGGCTTTGAAATTATGTAATTTCCCTACTTCCAGTTCACCCTCTCTGTTTCATGCTTTGATAAAGGATGTAAGCTCGCAGCTCCCTGTCATGCTGCTGCCATATTGTCTTTGGCTGCCATGCCTGCTGCCACGTTGTCCCTGCCATTATGGACTCTCTAGCCATGTGAACCGTAAGCCAAAATAAACTTTCTTCTTAGGTTGCTTTTGGTCATGCATTTTGTTTTATTACAGCAACAGGCAATAATACAGCCTCCTGGCTGGCCTGCAAAGTACCTCAGTTTCCCCCTTCCAATGGACAGTCCTAGCAACTGAGGCGGTACATTAGAGAAAAAAGGTATCCTGTGGAGTGTTGAGTCCCAGACTGGCCACTTGTGAATAGGTGACATCTGTGCCCTCTGCTTGCCCATCTATTAAAATGGAAAAAGTGGTCAGGAGGAGAAAGTGACCAGGCCCATATTTTCTGTTGCAGCTTGTGACCTCGTGAGGCTGGCATGCAGGATGGCAGGACAGCCCAGCCACATGCCCCATGGAGGGAGTCTGAACAATCTGTGCCATGCACTGGGGCCTGCATCCCCTCCAGACCCACAGGTAAGCCCATTCTCTTGTCTCCCAGGCACACTGAGGGTCCTTCATCCAACCCCTCATTTCTTGTAGGAAGCTGCATAGCATGCCCATACAGAACATCTCCTTGAATGCTTTTGGGTACCTCAGGCCTGTACTTACTTCCAAGATGCTTGGTTTCCATTGAGGAGCAGTTCCATGTGTGCAGCTCTGTGCAAGAAGGGGAGGGACTCAGGAATGAACAGAAAGTCTTTCTGTTCCTGGGCCATTGTTGGCCTCTGATTTGGTCTGAGTTGTCTTTGGCCATCTTCAGTCTTGTGGTTTACAGGTGGCCTCCCTGTACTCACCTCATCCTGGCTTTAGATGTTTTGGAGGACCCAGCTGCCCCTGGTACTGTTCTAAAGGTGGCTAAGTGCCAGGCACACTCAGTGTCTTTGTCAACTCTGTTTTCTGACCTAGAATGCTCTTCTCAGTCTTCCAAGCCACAAGGCCAGATACTACTCTCTGAGAAGACTTCTGTCCTTGACACACACCTATGTGCATCCCACACACACACAAGTTCCCCCACCCCTGTGTGCACGCCCCCACATGGCTCTGGACTTGGAAAATTCGTTCCTGCAGGGGTTTTCCCTTCCTCCTAGATGAAGGACATCTCTAGCCCCGTATTCAGAAGCATGGTCTGTACCAGTGAGTCAGCAAGATATGTCTATATCTCAAATACATCCTGTGTATGCAGTGCACTGCCTAGGATTGATGGTGTGAAGCAGGGCCAGGTCAGCTCTTAGGAAGCACATAGCCTCCAGGGATAGAAACCTAAAAATACAAATCAGAAGTAACCCCAGGATTCCAGAGCCCAAGCAAAGCACATGACAGGCCTCTAAAGAAGGGCCAGGCGGTGGCCTGCCAAGCAGCTAGCTTGTTGCCTGGGTGGTAAAGCAAGATGCCTTAGGACCCTCTGGGCAGGGTCAGATTTTTACCCAAAGGCCAAGAGACCTAAATCAGTGGGAGATTCAAGACAGCCATATTCCTGCATCATGGGAGACTTGTCACAGCTTCTGACACCCTAGCTTCTGGTGGAGGACTAATGGGTCTACCCATTGTGCAAATTATAAAGTATAGACACCCGCTCAGGGAGGCAAGTGGGTTTTCAAGTCGTATGTGCTTGCATTCTTACTGTGTTGTGATCTGTGGCATAGGGCTATGTCAGCCCAAGAGAGAGTCCCACTGCAGAACCACACAGACATACCACATGAGCTCATGGGCTGTGCAAGCATGTAGACAATCCTTGGACATCTGTGCCATTTGTCTTCTATGTCTGTTGTTGGCTGGAATGCTATAGTCCATTACCAGGTAGAATCTGGGTAAGCACAGCTTCAGAGCTGGGCCAAGACACAATGCTGATGGCTGGGGCGGCAGGGCCTGCTTAGGTAATGTAGCCATTTGTCACATTAAGTCATTCACTAACAATCGAATCCCCCTTGATTAATCTCCCAGAATTAGCCAGTTGCATTTTGAGCAATTAGGGTTAATTACAGGCTCATTTGGCAGAGGAGAGAGGTCTGTAATTATTTCTCAAGCGAGGCGAGGCGAGGAGGCAGCAGTGACAGTGTCCTCGGCAGCTTGTCGCACATGTTGGAGTGGGTGATGACATAGTTAAGTGTAATTAGATGCAATCACTCAGTGTAGGCTGCTCTGGGCAGTGGCTGTCAGGCAAGGATGCCCCAGTCCCACCTACACCTGGCCAGGTTTGATGACTTGGGGTGCATGGCCAAGTATGCTGTGCAAACTCCAGGCTGGGACAGGGATAGAGACTGGCCAGGCACATCCTTTGTCCTCTCACCAAGTGCCTGTGTTTCAACCCTTCTGGGGAGTGTGGCAGCCAATCCTCTCCCGTGTCAGCATACTAAAACATTTAGAATGTCTGTTTATGGCAAGAGGCATGTGTCCTAGCAGGCCATCCTTAGAACCTGGAATGAGGCTCTGCCTGCTCTGAGGTGGGTCCAAAGCCTCTCTTTCTGAGTTTCCTCATTTGTGCAGTAGGGACAACGATGGCAGCTCTATTCTGAGACTCCTGTGAAGTCTAAATGATGTGATGCACTTTGACTCTAGCATAACTCCCAACACCATGGGTGTCAAGGAAATATCAGTGCTGTTGAGGAAATTCCATGTGCAGACTTTCTTTTTTTTTGTTGCTTTTGTTTTTCGAGACAGAGTTTTTCTGTAGTTTTGGATCCTCTCCTGGACTTTATTTTTATAATTGAAAAATTACTGCAGTTTTCAAAGTCGGAGCTCCCACAGTTAAATCTACCCTCTCGAAGCAGAAAGGCCAGAAGCTCCTAACAGTCCACCTATGGCTTTGTTAACCTTCCAGGCACAAACAGTGGCTTTACAGAAGCCGAGAGAGCTGGCAGCACATGGAAATCTGCTTGCTGAACCATAACGTTGGCGTGTGAGGCTCACCTGCATGGAGGAAGGCTGGGTTTTAACTGGAACTCTGGTGAATGGCTATAGAGTCAAGAAGGAGCAACCCCTGAAGAACGATGTAGAGTGTAGAAGGGGAAAGGTTTCTTGTGGGAGAAGCCCCTGCTGACATGTCTTGAGAAACCTGTTCTGGGCAGTTAGAGAGGCATACGCACACTGTGCAGGGCTTTGGGGGCAGCTGTCCATGAGTATGGGTTTCACAGACCAAAATCTATATGCAAGCCTTCCCAAAGAAGTGATGATGAAAGCACTCGGGAGGCAGGGCCAGGTGGATCTCTGTGCGTTCGAGGCCAGCCTGAGTGAGTTCCAGGACAACGGAGCTGTTACACAGAGAACCCTGTCTCAAAAAACAAACCAACAAACAACAACAACAAAAACACAAAACAAAGAAGTGGTCGTGAATGACTAAGGTTTAATGACCAAATATTCATGGCTGTTGAAACTCAAGAATGTGTCAGGATGATTCAGTCAATAGAGTGCTTGCCATGCAAACATGCCCTGTGTTCAGATGCTTAGCATCCACATGAAAGCTGTACACAAAGGGTCACTTCTGTAACCCAGCACCAGGAAAGTGGGGACATGTAGAGCTCTGGGGCTCACTGACTGTTCAGTCTAGCTGAGTTTGGTGAGTTCTGGCTTCAGTGAAGGAACCATCTCAAAAGTAAAGTGGAGAACGATGAAGACAGTGGACACTGACTCAACTCTCCATGCACACACACGTACATGCACACACATGCAAACACACACATACACAATTGAAAAGTGTTGGCTTTGCTCATGAATTTAGAAAATGATTGTTCCAGTCCTTTATCTGAGTACCGGCCCTTGGAACACATGACCCACTGGGGACCCCTCTATAAACAAATTAAGAAGGAGAACACTAGAGGGATTGGGGAGGAGTGGAGAATGGGGTAACTGGTTCTGTGCAGTGGATGACCAGGGGTCAGGGACAGGACAGAGAGAATAATATAGGCTCCACACACACACCCCTACCTCCTCAGCAAGGAGCATAGAACTGGTGTGGTGCTTGGTCACTTCAATTGAGCCTGTAGCAAAGGAAGAGCCCACTGTGGGTTTTGTAAAGATCCCTTAGGGCTGAGACCTGAGGCATACTCAGGTTACATTGGGACAGAATGGAGCCCACAAGGAAGTGCCAACTGTACTGGACTGAAGGTGGAGAAGGACTTCCAGCCTTCACCGTCAACCAGTGCTCTCAGCTGGCAGCTCTCACTAAGGTGCAGGATCATCTTGTGGAGGGCGTTCTGCGGTTTGGATGTTTAGTGCCTGTCATAATGTCTCTATGCTATAAGCATTTCCTTAATGCTTCTGTGAGCTGATGGCCCATGAAGCCTACAGTAGATCTAGGCTGGGATGATGGCAGTGACGAATCATGCTAACTGTGTTGTGTGATCACTGAGTCCTTCTGCCTCGGAGAAGTATCCAGTGCTCTGGAGTAGCAAGAGCAAAGGTTGGCTGTGGTTTGAAATTGGCCACTCTGCTGAGCGAGGTTGGCCTCACAACTGACAGTGTGGATCTTTGCACATTGAGCCCTTTTGTGCAAGGCGTATTTAAAGCATTTTGCTTTGTAGAAACCCACTCCCCTGTAAGTTTCCTATCCACATGGTGTCAGATGTCTTTAAAGGTGAAATTCATTTACAGGAAATGTCATGCTGATGAAGTGTGCTTTTTAAAATCATAGAAACAGTTGCCTTAAAATTAATGATGCGTCACCAGTATGGAGGAGAAGAGGCCCATGCAGTGTAAAGATGATTAAAATTCAGGTCAGAAGTCTGACTTAGTCAGGCTAAATTTTTTAATGAGATTTCAGAAAATTAATTGGGTGAATGCATTTTTATCCTTCTAACATATAATTTTATGCTCCTGTTTAGGGAGTGAGCAAAGGGAGAAAAGGGTTTCTCAATGACTAAAGCATATTGTGGTTCAAACATTTTAAACTCAAATTAGCAAAGAGGGGTACTTGTGGCCTAATTTGATCTGACTTGGGAAAGAAAGCCTGGGTTTCTCTGGGCTTTCTGGGGTAGGATGAGTGTCCTAGGGGAGTCCTTTCCCATTGTCTCCTATATGCCCTGCCTGGGCCTCAGAAAACTAGTGACATTTCTAGGAAAGGCCCCTTACTTGGGGTGGTGAGTCAAATCCTTCTTTGCTTAGAGGGGTGCTATTGGGATACTGGGATTCTAGAGGCCTCAGCTGTCTAGTCCCATGCTTTCCCCTTCAGTCTAGTGATCACACATGCCTCTGTCTCTTACAGAGGCACCCCAACACCCTGTCTTTTCGCTGCTCACTGGCGGACTTCCAGATTGAGAAGAAGATTGGCCGAGGACAGTTCAGTGAGGTTTACAAGGCCACCTGCCTGCTGGACAGGAAGATAGTGGCTCTGAAGAAGGTACAGGTGAGTTCAGGGCCACAAGTACAAATGGCTTCACTGTGACCCTACCTCCTAGAGGACTCAAGTTTAGCCCTCTGTAAAACATAAAGAAAAGTATGTACACATTAGGTACCTGTTGTGTACAAATCATGTGTTCAGACACAGGACTCTGACAGTAGCCCTGTGGGCTGGGGTTATTGTCCCATTTTTCAGATGAGGAAAACAGTAGCAATCTACTAACTCCCCAGGCCAGAGGTAGCTTAGGGAAAAGCAAGATAGCCTCTGCCCATCAGGCCCTGGCTCTCAGAGTCCAGCCTGCCCTCTGTGACCCTTCTAAATGAGGGGGTGTGGGAGAATTGGGGAGGGACACAGCAGCAAGGTCAGGCTGGGAAGCACATAGCATGTACCTGGAATCCTCCCCCACAGACTGCCTTGTTCTGCTGGTTCTCCAGCAGAGTCCCTGGACAGGGAGGACCAGGTATCCATGGGAGAAGATGTGGAATACACAAGCTGCACAGCGTCAGCATTGCTCTGTGACCTCACATTCTCTCCAGGACACTGGGCATCAGGCTCCTGCAGTTGAGAAACTGTCTGCTCTTTCCTTTCCGAGGGCATTCTGGGCCATCTTACTTCTTTTGTATGATGGCTGCTGTGCTTGTACATTGCCTTTGGTCTGTCCCTACAAGTCTTAGGCTTCAGGTCCCTGTAGAAGGAGCATTGGTGACATACCACTTACCAGGGTGTGACCTCAGCAAGGGCAGAGGCTGTGGGTCTCAGTCCCTGCTCTGTGAATCAGATACAGTGACTCTTGCCACGTAGGAGGCATCATGGGCCCCGAGTGAGCCTGGGAACACAGTCTCGTTCATGCCGTTACTGAGGGTGGGGACTCTTATTCTTCTGGGGTGCTTGGCAAGGACCAGGGTAAGCAGGGGCTTGAATCTGTTTCTGGCTTCCTCTTGCCCTAGATCTTTGAGATGATGGATGCCAAAGCCAGGCAGGACTGTGTCAAGGAAATTGGTCTCCTAAAGGTGAGTTGCCTGGGTCTGGCCAATCTTGGTTGGGCTGGCTTCCAGGTTACTGCAAGTCAGACAGATACCCTGGGCCTATCTGAACAGCACCAGTGGCGTGTCAGGTATGTGTGCAGTTGTGCCTGCCTCCTTCCTAGTTTCTCCATGTTGATTTTGCCAGGCTGTATATGGAACTTTCCAGACTAGGGCCCCAGGTAGGAGACAGAGAGGAGAAAAGCCTTGGGTTACAGTCCTGATGTCTTCCTTTCCAAGCTGCGCTACCTTTCACAAGTGACTTAGCTTCAGTGAGCCTCTGTTCAGCCATCTTCTAAATGGTAGGAATGCCGACTTGATGGAATTGAGAGGATTGTGTAAATAAATAAAATAAATAAAAACAACATGGGGCTGGGGAGACGACTCGGTCGGCAGAGTGACTTAGAAGCATGAAGATAGGAGTTCAGTCCCTAGAACCCATTTTTGTTGTTTGGTTTTTGTTTGTTTGTTTTTGAGACAAGGTTTCTCTACGTAGCCCTTGCTGTCCTACAACTCACCTGCCTTTGCCTCAGGAATGCTGAGATTGAAGGTGTGCACCACCATTCCTGGCCTCCATATTTGTTTGTTTGGTTTCTAAAAAACCAAGCAAGATATTATGTGCTCCAGCCCCAGCACTGAGGAGGGGTAGACGGCAGGGCCTCTGGGGTTCACTGGCCAGCTAACCCAGCCTACTCAGCACGCTAGCCATCAGCAAGAGATCCTTTCTCAAAAAACAAGGTGGGGCCAGCAAAGATGGCTCAGTGAGTAAAGCACTTGGTATGCAGGCCACCTGAGTTAGCCCCCAGAGCTCATGTAGACATAGGAGAACTGACTTAACAAGATCATCCTCTGACCTCTCCACAGGTACCGTGGCATGCACACACTCACATGTCATGTGCCCATGGCAATGGAAGCTGGTGTTAGCCCCTAACAACCTTCTCAAAACAACCATAAAATAATTCAGTAGACAGAGGAGGGTTTGAACAGGGTGCTGGGGAAGCTGTAACCTCTGCCTCACAACACACACATGGTTGTGAAATGGATTAGTCTGAAAATAAAATGAAAGACTAAATTGAGGAACATTTCTGTAGTCTGTGTGCAGATTTGAAAGTTAAAGCTAAGGTGGGTATGGTGTCATCCACCTGTAATTCCAACACAGAAGAGAGAGTCTAAGAACGGCCAGGAGTTAAAGGCCAGCCTGGGCTACATAGTGAACACCAGGCTAGCCTGGGCTACGTAATGAATACCAGGCCAGTCTGGACTGACATACAGAATGAGTTCCCCAAAGAACGAATAAAACACAAGCTAAGGCTATAAGGCTTGTCATAGCTAGAGCACACAGAGGTGTCTCCACATATCAAGGGGATTTGCCACAATAGAAGGCAGAAATCACCTGTCTGTCATAGCCACCATACGGAAATGAAAATGCAAGGTACAGACGGAGATACTACCAGCACCTCATCACCTCATTGACAGCGGTCTGACGCATAAGTAAATGACCAAGGCTGTAATTGGGTCTGACCAGTTCAGTGTTTTCAGTGCTCCAGGGCATCCAGGTCCCTGCCCCAACCTTACCCCATGCCCATCCCCTGGGCTCCTAGTACCCCCGTCTGGCTCTCATTCATCAGCTACTCTGTTAGCCCTTGGGATGTACTAGGCCCTCCTACCACAGGGCCTTTGCATAAGCCATATCCACTCAGACCCCTGACCTCAATAATTCTCATTAGGCCTGAGAAAACACCCTTTCCTGCTGACCCAGGCTAGCTGGGCTCAAAGGCTTCTGGAGCCTTTAGAAGGGATGCTGTCAATCAGACCCTGACTGTCTGCTGAGAGATGAGCAGTGTCAGCCGCCATGTAGCAGTGTTGGGAGTGCTCTCTTGCTTCCCTAGACCCAGCAGCCATGTGGGTATAGTGTCACCATCAGGGTCCTGCCTGGCCTCTACTCACTTTCTCAGCATGGAGACCAGAGGCAGAAACCCACACTGGCTGAGTCAGTAGTCAGTTGTGCTTAGGGTAGGAAGGATTCTTAGGTTTCCAAGGGATGGCTGAGACATTGAGAAAGAACAATAGATCAAAAGGAATGTTTCTGTGAACCCATGAGCTAAGTCTGGGCAGAGGCTGGCCTTATACTGCACTGGAGGGGTATCGGGGGTATGTATGCAGGGCAGACACTGGGGCTGTGACACTCATCACTCGTGTGACCCCCTCTCTTTTCTGGTGCAGCAACTGAACCATCCAAACATCATCAAGTATCTGGACTCTTTCATTGAAGACAATGAGCTGAACATTGTGCTGGAATTGGCTGATGCAGGTGACCTCTCTCAGATGATCAAGGTCAGCACAACGTCCTCTCAACCTGAATGGCACTCTTCCATGTCCCAGTGATGACCCTGGCCTGTCTCTGATCTCAGGACCTGCATAGGGTGCCCTTGTCTTTCTGTCAGGCTTAGTCAGGGACACACAAGCCAGATAGAGTGATGAGCAAACAGGATGAGCCAGGGCTATGGTACACAGAGGACCCTTTGGACCACCCACACTGCTCTATCCTAGAGCACATGGGGACACTTTTCTGTATAGAAGGAACAGGAACAGATAGATAGTCAACACCTCCAAAGGTCAGACTCCAATTTCTGTCTTAGAGTTAACTCTTGCTATGATGAAACACCTGACCAAAAGCAACTCGGGGAGGAAAGAGTTTATTTGGCTTACACTTCCACATCAAAGAAAGTCAAGACTGAAACTCAAGCAGGGCAGGAACCTGGAGGCAGGAGCTGAGGCAGAGGCCATGGAGGGTGCTGCTTACTGGCTTGCTCCTCATGATTTGCTCAGCCTGCTGTCTTAAAGAACCCAGGACCACCTCTCCAGAGATGGCACTATCCACATCGCTGGGCCCTCCCACATCAACAAGTAATTAAGAACATGCCAGGGGCTGAAGAGATGACTCAGTGGTTAAGAGCACTTGACTGCTTTTCCTGAGTTACTGAGTTCAATTCCCAGCAACCACATGGTGGCTCACAACCATCCATAATGGGATTAGATTCAGCACTTGTATACATAAAGCGCACGAATAAATGAATCTTTAAAAGAAAATGCCCTATAGGCTTGTCTACAGCCTGATCTTGTGGGGGCATTTCGTAAATGAGGCTTCTTCCTCTTGGATAACTATAGATTGTATCAAGTTGCCATAAAACTAGCCAGCATAATTGACCCCTTGTCAACCTGACACACAAGCACTTTACTCTTGAGCCATAACTTTTTCTTTATTTTTTTCCCAAGATTACACACTAATATTAATATCACAATATAAGACATTTTACACACTTAAAAAGTTTCACCATCTTTACAAATTCAAACACTTTAAAATTCAGTTTCTTTAAAAATTCCAAGTCCCTTTAAAAGTTCAGTCTTTCAGCTGTGGGGTCTTGTAAAATAAAAAAAAAAAATAATTAAGTTAAATATTTCCTTACTTTAGGAGGAAGAATGGGGCACAGTAACAATGTGTATAAAGTAAAACCGAACTTCAACTGAATAAATAGCTCAGTGTCTAATGTCTGGGATCCACTTATGATTTTCTGGGTTTTTCTAAAGGACTTGGGTCGGTTCTCCAGCTCTGTCCTCTGCAGCACACACAGCTTGTCATCTAAGCTCAGGCAGGATCCTCTCTACTGCTGCTGCTGTTCTTAGTGGTCATCCATGGCACTGGTATCTCCAACGCTGGGGTCTCTGCTGCAGCTGGGCTGCACTTTCACTGATGGCTTCTGCTGGGCTCTCACAGTGCCAAGCCTCTGCTGCTCTCTATGTCCCCTGCATTTCTTCAACCCCCCCCCCAGGTGATTCTTACACTACCAAGCTCAGCTGCCAGCACAAGGTACAACCTTGGCCGCCTCTGGACACAGCTCCTATGTGCTGACTCAGGAAACACATCCCAGAAGATTTCACCTCAGTGATGCTAGTCTCTTCCATCACCGCTGTGTTCTCAGCCAACTCGCATCAATTAGTCCAGCAAAGCAGAGACTTTCACTTTAGTGGTTCAGTCTCTTGTTAATCGCAGCCAGTGTTTCAGCCCCAGCTGAGCTGACCAGGACCACAGATTCTTAAAGTGTGCAGTGACCCCATAGAGTCTTTAAGTGACATGTCTATGGCTCCAGCTGCCATGATCTATATAGTAGGGGAAACTGAGGCCCAGAAAGGTTGTCTTGTCTGAGAACACTATGTGGGAACTCAGACTGTAACCTAGCCTAGAACTGATCGGAGGTCATTGTCTCCACCACCCACGTAGTGAGGATTCCATGCCTGGCCTGTGACAGCTGAGCAACTGTGAGCCTGTAGAGCTCAGTGCCATGTTCTCTGATATTCCATAAACTATCTTGCTCTCCTCCCAGGACTCAGGAGTAGAACTACTTTGGGTTTGGTTTCAGGGACATGGCAGCTCCTTTGAGAGGGTGTCATCATCAGTCAAAGACAGGCTAAGCCACTGAGCCTATGTTCTCCTCAGCAAAGCTCAGCCAAAGGCAACACAGCTTTTAAGGGAAAAAGCCCTTAACCCATGGCCTCTGATCCTTACTTCTCCCTTGAGGTCCCTGCTGGCATGGGTCCCCATTTCCAGCCCGTAGAATGGACCCCCATCATCTGCTTTCCCTGAACCTAGTCTGTCCTAAGTGAAGCCAAGCCATGCTCAAGCCCCACACTGAGCTCCTGTTATGTTTGGATAAGGACCAACAAAGACTCTTGTCTTCCCAGCAGGCACAGGGGACTAAGCAATTGTTTGTCAGTTGCTCTTCAGAAATTTGGCCCCTAGGAATATGGTGTCGTTGGGAAGAGGCATTACTGAGCTGTTATTGCCTGCTTTTATATTTCCGTTGACATATTAATGCATTTGCAGGGTGTTAATCTCCACACGGATCTCTGGTGGGAACAGACACAGTACATCATGTTTCGTGCCCCTTCACTAGTTTCTCCTTCACTTACCATCTCCCTACACGTACCCCATATATATATATGCAACTCTCCACCATCTTGCTATGTGCCAGCCCCCACCAAGACCTCAGGGATATACCACTGCTGGTGGCGCCCCCAGAGCCTTGAGTTCTACCAGGAAGGTAGGCTCTAGAGTGAGCCAGGGTAGGGTCTGTGGAATCAGGGCGGGTGGGGGGCTTCCTGGAGGAGGTGATCCCAGAGCTGAGTTGACCTCAGAGCAGATGAGGAGCGTAGATGTGAGGAGCTGGATAAGCACTCCAGAGGGTGAGGTGCACTGTGCTCCAATAAGGAGCACCAGGCAAAGAGGTGACATGGGGTCAAGGCTTCAGGCTCAGGAGCTTCCTCAGACTCCTGGGGGGAGCAGATACGATGGAAGACTGAGTGGCAAGCGGGGGGGGGGGTGGAGCAGGAGCAGAGAACTGAACCCCTCTTTACCCTCCACATCCGCTACAGCCCACGGACCTCAGGTTTCTAGGACCTCTCAGTCTGGAATACAGGCAGACAGATTTGGTCAGGGTTTGGGGGTGCTAGGCATTGCCCCCCTCCCTGAGTTCTTGAGTCTACCCCTTCTTGGTGACTGTTTAAGGAGAGGATTCTGGGAAAGGGCTGTAGGCCAGACCAACTCCTTCAAACTAAAGGAGATGGACTGGGCAGGTTAAGAGTACTGACTGTTCTTCCACAGGTCCTGAGTTCAATTCCCAGCAACCACATGGTGGCTCACAACCATCTATAATGAGACCTGGTGCCCCCTTCTGGCATACGGGCACACATGGAAGGAATGCTGTACACATAATAAATAAATCTTTAAAAAATAAAAGAACTGACTTTGGGTTGTGTGGAAGCTCTTCCTGCCTCCCTCCTTAGTGGATGCCTTTCCTCCCTGCCAGCAATAGCTGACTGCACAGGCTTCCTTGCAGGCAGGACTAGGACTGTGGCAACTCCAGCCAGCAAGGGAATTGTGGTGGTACCCTAACGGGACAGCCCCGCACCGAGTTTCCTCATACCACACACTGCATGGTGTCAGGTAGGATCTGTTGCCATATCCTTCCCACTAGGTATCCAGGGGAACCCCACCTTTGCAGCCAACCCCAAGCCTGGGTCACAACACAGTGTTCCCACTGAATTTAGAGGTCAGCGGGGCATGTGTCCTGAGGGCTTGCAGCCTCAGGGGCCAGCCAACCATAGTGCTGGTATTATTTACAGAGCTGGTAAAGCCCAGAGCCGCCACTGTCTGAAACCCACCAGAGACTCTGTGCCTTCCTACTAAATGTCAGCTGGCACTTATAGAATGTGACATTTAGAAAATCACCACTCTCGACTGCACATGTCCTCACATAAACACTATAATGAGAACCAAATAACATTGTGGTGTAAATAACAGCTTACCCAGCCTGCTGCAGAGGCCTGGGGGGTGGCCCAGAGCAGAGGTCTTCTGGGAGACCAGGACATCTAGCCCTCTGGCTCCACCTAGAAGGACCTCAGGAGAGCTTCAAGGGGTTCAGCTTCCAGGCCAGCAGCTGGCTGCTGTCATGGCCTTGCAGCTGGAGGTGCCCAGCTCTGGATCCCAGCATGCTGCACCTGCTGGCTGTTTAGTCTCTCTGGGCATGGTCCCTACCACAGGTTCCCAGCATCGTTAAATGTGATGAGGAACTAAGACCTAACTGACCTCCCCTTGTAGCCCTCAGCACCTTCATGCTTCTTCCTGAGTGCCCAGCAGCATGGCTGAGCATGGCCTGTGCATGACGTGGCTTTCCTTCCACTGCTGTTCCCTTGCCAGGAGTAGGCACCTAGCAGTTCCTGGCTTCCTACACTAGAGTTTGCTTGGCAGAAGGCCACAGTACTGCCACTTGCCACTAGAACCACAGCTTTGTGACCGGGTAACTGGGGTGCCAGTTATTGCCCTGCACCCCAGCACAGGCCTGGTGCCCAGGAGCTCGTGCACCCCAACACACACGTCTGTTACTACCCCTGTGCCTCAGGGCATGTTCCTGCATTGTCCTTCCAGAACTTTCTGTTTCAGTTCTCTTTCAGTGCAGCCTAGGGGAGTTGTATCTTTGGCTTTTTTCTTTCTTTTTTCCTGGGGCATTGAGTGTGGTTTACTAGGTCCTGGCTAATTTTATGACAGCTTGACATGAGATCCGGCTATGGGCAGGCCTGTAGGGCATTTTCTTAGTGACCATGGAAGAGGGCCCAGCCCATTGTGAGTGGGGCCACCCCTGACCTGCTGGTCCTGGGTTCTCTAAGCAAGTAAGCTTACTAAGCCATGGGGAGGAAGCCAGTAAGCAGCACCCCTCCATGGCCTCTGCATCAGCTCCTGCCTCCAGGATCCTGCCTTGTTTGAGTTCCTGTCCTGACTGCCTTCCATGATAGACTGTGGTATGGTAATAGTAGATAAAATAAGCCCTTTTCTTGCAAAGTTGCTTTGGTCATGGGGTTTCATCACAGCAATAGATATTCTAACTAAGACACTAGGCAAGGAGGCAGATTAATGACCACTGCAACCAAGGGGCTGCTTGAGATAAGCTGTCTCTCCAAGGGTTTTATGCCTTTAGCAGTCACACGACACTGGACGTGCTGGCTCTGAGAACATGGGGGCATCAATGGCTGCCTCTCAGGCATGGTTTGGATGCCTTCCTCCCACACCAGGCCAGGGCTCTGACCTCACAGTGCAGAGTTCATCAGCACCGAAGAGGTGTGGACACAGCCTTCTGCCACCACCTTGTTTGTGCCCCACCACTGTGTCACCCCTCCTGGAGGGATGCTCACCCAGGCTTGTCTGTCTCCTTACAGTACTTCAAGAAGCAAAAGCGACTTATTCCCGAGAGGACCGTGTGGAAGTACTTTGTGCAGCTGTGCAGCGCTGTGGAGCACATGCATTCCCGGCGTGTGATGCACCGAGGTGTGTGCCCCGCGGGGACTGGGACCCCAGCCCTGAGATCTCCAAGCGCCCTAAGAGCCGCCCTGAGAATGAGTTAGGCCATTTAGTGTACCCACACAGGATATCCAACAGCTGTGTTCACTTCTGTTCCATGTCAGGAAGCACCTGTGGGGGCAGAGGACGTGCCTGACGCCAGTAGTTGCCATATAAGCTTCAGGGAACAGGGCGATTCTGGTTATGAAGCCAGCTTTGCCCAGAGGAAGGAAGTTTCCTGTGGGCTTTGACACCTTGGTAGGAGTTGGTTAAGCAAACTACAACCCCATCCCACACCAGGAAGTGAGGTGGGACACCAGTGAGTGCTTCTGAGAGGCACCGTGAGGTGTGAAGCCTGCTGGGAAGGTGTCAAACTGGTGTCTCCATTTTCCCCTTCACCTGCCCAGTCTCTGGGGTACAGAGCTTGGTGACTGTCACAGAGTGTCTGCTGTGCAGTTGACAGTCTTCTAGCATGGGGGCAGCCACACAAAAGGAGACAGTGGTATAGAGATCTCTGCTCCCCACTCACAGCTAACCTGGAAAGGAGGAGGAGATAGATAGACTCATGTTATAGGTGAAGAAAATGAGGCTTGGGGAGCACCTGACCCAAGGTCCCTCTGAGTGGCAAGCAGGGCCGCAGGGAAGCCTCAGGGACAGGGACCTGCCTATGGGCTTTGATGTTTTAGTGGGAGTTTGTTTTGCCCTGAGTGAGGGCCTACCCATTACTGAAAGGCCCTACATGGTTCCTCCCAGGCCCCTGGTCTCCTATCCCTTCTAAGCCTGCTTTCCCACACCAACCCCATGTCCTTGCCCTGCAGACATCAAGCCCGCCAACGTGTTCATCACAGCTACAGGTGTTGTGAAGCTTGGCGACCTTGGCCTGGGCCGCTTCTTCAGCTCAGAGACCACTGCAGCCCACTCACTAGGTAAGGGGCCTGTGTCCCCTGCAGCCCCTGTGGGCCTCGGTGACCTGGCCAGAAGGGCAAACATTTTCCTGGAAGCATTTGCATAGTGTGAGGAAGATGCTTTTTGAGTCCCTAGAGTTCACTCTTGCTTTAGTATAGATCCAGAGTAGAAGAAACTGAGGCCCAGGAGGCCATGGGGGTCTCCCTGTATCACTAGGTCACCTCGAGTACTTTCTGGAAGGCCAACAGACCCTGTCATACAGAGTGACTACATCTGCCTACTTTGTGGTCGGTCCTCTTGCTGTGCCCTATTGGCCCTGTGGCCTGTACCCCAAGTGGACCTGCTTGTTAGACTGTGAAGTCAGTCTTGGGGTGTGGGGCCAGGTGGCTGGACTGTGGAGGAAGAGCAACTGGGAAGGCCAGGAAGGACCCATATCCAAATGGGAGAACCATGCATGAACTTGGGTGGCTGGGTATGGGAACAGGCCTGGATGCCCCTGTTGAGATGGAGAGGGTGGCTGCTGAGAGGAAGAGGGGAAAGACTCAAGTAGATGAGCTTCAGGTTAGGTGGGGGCTGTGTCAGCTTCAGAATCTGTGTGCACGAAGCATGAGTAATGAAAATGGAGCCCCTTTCCTTTAATTAGCATACAGGAGCTTGCACAGCCAGTGGGCACAGACAGGTGTCGTGTGCAGGCAGCCTAGGGGCAGCAGGATTTCATCAGGAACTCGTGAGAGGCAGGCATTTCCATGATTGTCCCCCCAGTCAGTTCCCAGCATCTTTCAGCATGACTAGGGGAGGCAGAAGGGACAGGCCAACATGTCTGGTCTCTGGCTCTGCTCATTCCCATTCCACTCTGCAGCTCCAATCCGTGTGTCTCCTGTCCCCCACACCTGGGTGCCAACAGCAGCTTCTGGTGGTGGTGTGGGTGCTCTATGGGAAAGCTCCCTCTGGAAACTGTCACTGTTCATTCAGGTCATGATGGCTAAGACTCCAGGCATGCACTTGTGAGAAATGAGGCAGCGGCTTGCAGAAGTGTTACCTGAAATACTCTGCCTTGACTCCCTTGTTCCCTAACCCCAAGGAAAGGTTGTATGTTAGGGGCTGTACCCAAGGACCTGAGGATGCTGTGTTACACCTCCACCTGGCCTTCAGGCACCACAGGACCTAAAAACTGGAGTTCAGGGAGCTTGGTTGATTTCATGGTCAAATAGTGTCCCTCAAAGCCAAGGCTATAATACTGGTCTATCCTGCTTTACAATACTGGTCTATCCTGCTCATTGCTTACTTCTTCCACAAGGTCAGGGCCAGGGGCGTCCATCAGGGATCCCTAGCTACTGACTCCGTAACCTTCTGAAGGTCTCAGTCCATTTCTGCCTGTTCACTGAGTTAGGATGCCATTCCTTTTGTGGTGTGGGGTGACAGAAGTCAGGGCCTCCCACATGCAAGGCAAGTAAGTGTTCTACCCTGATAACATTTGGCTTCAGAGTCTGGAAAAGGCTAGAACTCCGGGAAAGAGCAAAGACACTGCCTGCTGGGCCTGTCAGCCAGTGCTAGTCAGAGCTGGTGTGGGTCGCCTGGTTAGGGACGGCAGAGTCCTGGCTCCTCCCACAGTCTGATTTATCTGCCAGACCACTGCACTTATTCCATTAATGAGAAGAACTGGGTACTTCCCTAGGCCTCCTGCGCAGACCCTGCAAGATGGGTGCAAGGTGCTCTCCCCAGCCCATCCCTGCTCCAGGCCATGTGCACAGATACAGGAGGCACATGGGTCTGAGGGTGCTCCACCAGTCTGTGCTTGCTGGATCAGCTCTGGGAGCCAAGGCCCTTCCTCTGTACCTACTCTGACCCTGGAGGTTGGCAATGCAGACCCATAACCCATGGCCAAAAGTCTCCAAGTTCTAGAGGAAATCACCCTTCTACCACGTTTTGTACACAGCTAAGTGCACACAAGTCTGGTTGGGCAAGAAATAGAACTAATTGCTATCACATCATGACACAGGAAGGATGTAGAGGCCCTTCTCACCCAGTATGTGGCTATGAATTATTCATCCTCTGCATCTAATGTGCACCTACTATGTGGGGATGCTGGAGCAGTAGCCACATTGTCCTGGCAACCTCCTCATCACCCAAAGCTGTTGACCCAGAGCTGGGCTTATGCAAGTCCATTCTCTGCCTTCCCTTTCTGGCCCCTCCTTATGCTTGTATTTGCTAATGGGAGGCTGGCATGAAAGGGCATTAGTCAGTGCCATGGTCGGGCTGACAGGTGCGGTACCCAGCGGTGGCAGAGCGGCTGCCTCTGTGTCAGGAATAGGAGCCGTAATTAGAGCTCAGAACAGAATGAGCGTCAGACGAATTACCAGGCAGCAGATCATATTTGTCAAGAAGTATTGCATACATAAAAATTAAGTGACAGTACACGCCGGCATAATGAAAGAAAAATGAAAGATTTGCCTATACACAGCTCACAAGCTACAAGCAAGTGACTCGCTCCAAGCAACGGCAGCAGCTTCGAGACAAATGGTGGGTCTGGAGAGCAGGAACGCAGGCCTTGTGTTTGGCAGTGTTGACAGTGGTGACAGGGTGCCTCAGGCTGAGACTGGACGGAATAGGAAGGGCGGCTGCTCAGACCCAGGCCATGTGGGGCTGCTTGGTCTCTCTGGGACTAGGGGAGCAGAGTCCTTTGGGAACAACCCTATCAGGGACAAACAGTCAAGGGGCTCTTGGCCTGACTTGGTCATTTGCTTGCGGACCATTCTGTCCCTGCGCCATACTGGGATGTGTGACTCAGCAGGCTTCCCTGCCTTCAAGGGGCCACAGATTAGCAGAGAGGAGCTGGTGAGAGGGTGGGTGGAACGCTTTCCCGAAGGCCAGAAGTGTGTGTGCAGGTATTGGGCTGAGAGTCTAAGCTCTGCCTGGAGGAGCCCAGCGTCACCCAGAATCTGCAGCTACCTTAGCCACCAGTCACCCTGCACTTCAGTGTCCACTCAGTCACTGAATGGGCAGGTCAGAAGAGGGTGGCCTTTAGAAATGTTTGAGAAATATTTTGCTTTTATAAGATGGCCTCACTCCCAGGACCTTCATCCTTATTTTGCTGAGGTAGTGGAGGCTGAGAGAAGTGAGGTCATACTGCTGGTCACTGGCACATGGGCAAGGAAACATGTCCAGGTGGTCTTCATAGTGTGGAGACAGGTGGAGAGAGGGGTCCCACCAAGCTGCCTGGGGCAGGGATATGTGGTGAGGAGGGCAGAGCTCTCCTTCATATGCCAGTGCTGCCATGCACAGGACTCTGCTGTGTATGACCAGAGCGTGCCATGTGGATTTGCAGTCCACACAGATAGACATCCCCAGGGATGCTTGCTCATCAGTGAGAATTCACCAAGGACCAAACACTCTTCCAGCCCCCACTTTTCACTGTCCAGTTGGGAAAACCAGCTGCTAAGCATGAGGGTATCACTGATGAGGAACCAAGGCAGAGAGGCATTGTGGCCTTTGGCCAGAGAGTGGCAGAACAGGTCACACCAGGGGACAGTTTGCATAGATCTGCCTGCCATCCTTCATGGAGTCCAGGCTTTAGCCCCACCTGGTGGATGATGCCACCTGGGGAAGGGTAGCTTGCAGGCACTGGTCTTTTTCATGCCTAGCATCTCAAGCAAGTGAGCATTTCTAACCCTGGTAGTACATTTGGATAGGAGTGCATGTTGGGGGGCTCTTCAGGCAGTCTTCCACTTTGAGGTCTGTGTGGTTTCTGCCAGGTTTGGAGTCCTTGGTTCCAGGGTGAAGACTCGGGAAGGTTAGGCTTGGGACCCTGGCTCCGGCTGTGAGGTGGGACTGAGACCAGGCAGGGCGCGCTCCGCTGCACATGGGAAGCTAGTTGGTCCTCCTCTGGGACAGGACCCTCTCCTGCCATTTCTCTCCAGGTTCCCCAGAATCACTCTTCTCTGTGATCTGGAGACAGATTCCCCCAGCGGCCTGCTGCAAGTGTGGGTTTCTTTGAAGTCTGTTGTTTTATCTGTCTAACAAATGATGTGTTATGCTCTATCATGTTTCCTTGTTTGTCATTACCTGGCTGGAAAATCCAGGTAAAGTGGCATAGCTGAAGGAAGTGCCATGCTCCTCAGCTTCATACTCCCCTGGCAAAGGTTGTATAGCCCCTATCTCCAAAGCATAGTACCCCAGAGCCTATGAAGAAGCCTGGGTCAGAAGCCCAGAGGGCACACTGCTCTCCAGAATGGGCCAAACTGCTCTCAGCTAGTAGCTCATGATTTATTCCCAATGAAGCAGGTGGGTGAGTAAGGCTCAGGGGCTCCTCTCAAACTGGAGCTGTGTGCCCCCTTGTTAGATGTTTACTAGAATCCTTCCTGGTGGCTGTGCCTGTCCTGACTCTCTGGGATGGGTAGCTCTCACCCAGCACAGGGCCACAGCTCTACCAACCACCAGATGGAAAGGCATGTGTAGGGACAGATGGATGTGTGAATGGGTTCCAACGAGCAGGTAGCAAATGAGTGGGTAGACAAGACAGGTGGATGGGTGAATTGTAGGAGGCATCGTAGAAAAAAGTTTCCCCCTGAGCGTGATGCTACACATCCATAATTCCAGCATAGGAAGCAGAGGCAGGAGGATCAGCTTGGGTTGCCTAGTAAGATGCTGTTTCACAAAGCCAAGGGCTGCACATGTGGCTCAAGGGTCGAGCATTAACATGGGCAGAATCTAGATTCCAACCCCACACTGCAGCAGAAGAAGGTAGTGAAGGGTGCAGGTAGTGAGTTCAGGGACAACCTGTTTTATGTAGAGGGGTTCAGTGAGGTGGAAGAGCAATAGTAAGGAAGGGAACGCAGCTCTCCTGCCTCTCCTTAGCAGTCCTGGTTCTCCTGCAGGTGGTGGCCAGGACCTGCTTTAGAGCCTGAGGGAGAACCTGGTAGCTGGCCTTGCTGTAGCTTCCCAGTACACAAGCACAGTGGAGCAGAACTCAGAGGTGACTAGCTGGCAGCTAGAACTGGCTTGGGGAGGACTTAAACGGCACAAGGTGCTGAAATCCCTCACCTTCAGACAGGTCTGCAGGCTTCCTGCAGGTCACCGCACCCTAGAGACCCTCTTGCCTGGGCCTAGCAAATATAAAAGGATCCAGAACAAGTGGGGAGAGCCATGGGGCAGCCTGTCTCCTGGCCAGCTCTGTAACATTATTTTTGTGTTAGGGGTGCCTCCAACTGTAGCACCTGGGCGCCGGAATCCAATGCTACTTGTCCCTAGGTTCCCACTGCTGATCAAAACCTATGGATTCTGCCCAGGGTTGGGCTGTGACACCTGTTTGCTTCACACCTGGTCTCATGACTGGAGTGCACAGGTGTTTATTCTTGATGTTCCACTTGACCTTAAGAGGTCACAGCTGCACATGTTAGCTGGCAGTTCTTTTTCTGAGAAGCCGCCAGCCCCTGATTACAACCATAGAGCGAGTACAAGATAGGATGACCAGTTCTCAATCATGTCTGAGTGATGGCTGCTAACACGATGAAGTCATGGTTAGACACGCGAGTTCATGGGGACCGTGTCTCAGACCATTTTCTATTGAATAAATGTAGTATTAGGCTACAAAGAAGAGGAGTGAAAAGATACGCACAGCCTGTTATATCAGACCCTGTCCTCGTGACTCCTGCCATGGACCAGAGCTGTCCTGCCCAGGGTGTTCAGGAGCCACAGGCCAGAATTTATACCCTGTCTGGAGCAAAGCAGAGGTTTTACCCCACTCCATGAAGATCCTACCACCTCCCAATTATACCATCAGCTATGGATTGTTAGCATGTAGTCTTTGGGGGGAGGGGTGTTTCAGACGCAAACTGTCTTGCTTAAGTGTCTTGCTCAGTCCATGTCATATAGACCTGGAGGTGGTTTTCTCTGTCCCCCTGCATTTGTTCCTTTCTGCTTGCTTTGGTAAGTACCATGACCAGAAGAAACACTGTTTCAGCTCACAGTTCTGGAGAGGGAGTCCATATTGGGGAGGCACCGAATATGTCCTGGCAGTGTTATGTCAACTTAACACAAGCTAGAGTCATCTGAGAGGAGGGAATCTCAATTGAGAAAATGCCTCCCTAAGATTGTACTGTAGGCAGGCCTGTGGGATATTAACTAGTAATTGGTGTGGAAGGGCCCAGTCCATTGGAGGTGGAGTTATCCCTGGGCTTCTGGTAGTTCTGGGTTCTATAAGAAAAGCAGGCTGAGCAGCAAGTCATGGGGAACAAGCCAATAAGCAGCACTCCTCCATGGCCTCTGCATCAGCTCCTGCCTCCAGGTTCCTGCCCTGTTTGAGTTCCTGCCCTGACTTCCTTTAGTGATGGTGTGGTGGCGGTGGCTCTTCACAGCAGTAGAACAGCAGCAGACAGCCAGAGCAGGAAGCTGAGAGATAATAAATGAGCGGAAAGTGAGGTGAGACTGTAAACTCTTAGTGCACGCCCCCTCTGACAAACTTCCTCCTCAACAGCACCATCATTGAGAACCACAGCCTAACTTGCCATTCAGCTCTGAACGGTATCTTTGGTGAACTGAAGGGCTTCAGCATCATGAAGTTGATCATTTTAATGAATTGTCCCCTTTATGTAAGACTCTTCACCTACCCGAGCCTCAGTTTCCCCTCATGTGGCTTAGTCAACATGAACAGTAGTTCTTTTCTGTTGAGAGCTTGTTCTAGACTGTCCCAGATACAAATTGTCACCTGAGGGACAGTAGCCACTTGCTTTTCTGCAATGAACAGTCATATTGAACCCTGGCTATGGTGGCCCCCAACCAATTCTTAAATCTGAGAATCCTCTTAAAGTTCTGTTAACATGGGCATCTAGCCAAGGAGTGGGCAGGCCATATCTCCTCTCCCTGAGCCCCTGTTCTTGCCCACTGAGGCCCAGCTCCTCAGTTTGCCCCTTGTTGTGTTGCAGTGGGAACACCATACTACATGTCACCAGAGAGGATCCATGAGAATGGCTACAACTTCAAGTCAGACATCTGGTCCCTAGGCTGTCTGTTGTATGAGGTAAGTCTCTCATGTGCAGCTTGGTGTTCCATGGGGGCACAGGAAAGACAAGGCTCACCCTACCAGCTTAGGGCAGTACCAGTGCTGCACGAACCCAGCTGCAGTTTCAGGACCCTTGGAGACCAATCCTTCATTCCTCACAGACATGGCCTCAGTAATGTGATCAAGCCATCCTTGCTGGAAGGGTGGTTGGTAGGAAGCTGTACTGAGGGCTCCAAGAAGGGACAGACCAGTGGGATATCCCTACTGCTCTTCTCTGGTTTCTTCAGTAGCCATGTTTGTATATTATTCATCAGTAGACGTCCCTCACAGGCACTGGGAATGGGTATGTAGTCATGCCCAGCTTTGCCCGTGTTACTACCCTGTTTTTTCCAGGCCCAACATGTGGGTCTCACTGCAGACCTTTCCCCTCCCTAGCTGTGGAATGGTGCCAGCCTGGACAAGGTACAGGGTTGTTGAGTCCTAGTATGCTCCTACTCATCTAAGATAGCCACAGTGGGGTCCTGGGAATGGGTCCATGGGGAGGACAGGCCACCAAGAGAGGTGAAGTTTGGGCTATCTGATGTCTCCATGTTGGTGGCTGCACCTCCCACCAGCCTGCTGGAACCCATTGCTGGGCAATCTCAAGAGTCCACCACCTGTTTGGAACCCTAATATGCAGGGTGACAAACAGGTAAGGGCTTTGGGATTAGGACTGGAACCCTGTGGGTCTGGCTTGGACTGGTCAACCTCGACTGCAACAACGACACTAAGGAAAGTGTCCCAGGCTACACCCAAAGAGACTAATTCCTTGGCTTCTGGGTACTGTCCCATGACTCTGCTGCGTACGCTGCAGGCATGCACTGCCCCATCACTAATCCATGTGGAGCTCTTTGGCAATGGGACTGTATGTAGCTTCTTGAGTTCCAGACAGACAGTCTGGGGTCAAAATTCCAATCTCTTTATAAGGTGTGGTTCAGTGTCTTTTTTGTTTGTTTGTTTGTTTTCAAGACAGGGTTTTTCTGTGTAGCATTGGTACCTGTCCTGGAACTTGCTCTGTAGACCAGGCTGGCCTCAAACTCACAGAGATCCGCCTGCCTCTGCCTCATGAGTGCTGGGATTAAAGGCATGCGCCACCACCACCAAGCTCAGTCTTTCTTTTTGAGCCAGGCGCCTGAGATGTGTTACAGTCGATACAGCCTTTTCTCTGGGGGAGGGATGGGAGATGGAAGCACCGCTACGTAGGTACACCCTAGCTGAAAGGGATGCATTTTAAATGCTTGGCTAGAAAAGATGCCCTTGTGGATGGGCTGTGTGGATCACCTCTTAAGGCTAGGTACCTAGTGTCATCAGGAAGGCCTGTGGGAGTGACTTTGACTTCATGTTTGTGAGCATGCCCACAGATCTCTAAACCATTGGGCCTCCTAGGGGAGCAATGCAGTGTCTGGCAGGAGCCCAGATTGGGCAAAAGGATCCAAGGTCCAAATCTCAGCAGCAGCAGCCCCCACAGGATATGGTCCGTAGTCCTTTCCTTCCTCATCTACTCCCGTGGCCCCAAGTGGGATAGTCTGCCTATCTTGTGGCAATAAGTGCATGAGGTCCTGTGTTTGAGGCTTAGGCCTCTCTGGGAACCTAACCAGCTGAGCTGAGCAGCTGGCATCTGCTACTAGTTCCTAGAAGCCCAGTAGCTTGACACATTTCCCTTTTTGCTTTAGCCAACAGGAGGTCTCAGCATAGCTCAGCTTGAGTCCTCATGGAAGAAGTCCCCTTTGACCTACTCATGTATACTGTCCCCATCCAGATGGTTTATCCTTCTCTTTCTATCCTGTGTTGTGTATTTTCAGAAGCTGCTCCCTGTCCCTGTGGAGTCACAGGGTCTCTAAACATAAACATAGTCTGGTTGAAAGGAGAGCTGTGTGCATCCCCTAGGGCCAGTGGAAGGGTGGAGGATGACAACTGGCTCCCTCTGCTCCTGTCCCCTGACCAAGCCTTTGTTACCACTCCCCAGAGGCAGCCCAGTCTTGGTTTGCACCAAACCCAGGCATGGCTTTGATGGGTTCCCAGCCAAGCAGGCTGTTCTAAATCCTGACTTGGTGCCTAAACACATACTCAATGAGGTGGCTTCCAGCATGGTGGCAGGACTCCGTTCAGCCATCTGATTAGTTGTTGGTAGTGTAGTGCTGCGTGCCTTGTGGCCATGTAGAAGGAAAAGGCAGTGGGAAGCTAAATAAATCAATCAATTCCTCTAAGGCTATTCACCCACAAGGACAGAATGGAAGAAGGCCATGGCCACGCATTGACTGCCTCAATGGTGAGCCCTCAACAGTGACACTAGACACTGCTGAAGCTACATGGCTCTGCACCCCTGCAGTGCACGGGGAAAGAAGTGTTTATTTTCCCAGCAGATAAGGAGGGGCCTCATCTGGGCCCAGTGCTGGGTAATTGGCAAGAGATGTCCTGTAGTCATGGCTGCCACCTCCCATAGGCCACCTGTGGTGTCGTCCCATGGTGTCAGGGTTAAGAGTTGGGACAAATTCCATCCTCCCACTCCCTGCCTCACTTAGACCACTGAGGATTCTCATGGTCCCCAGGGAACACATGCCATGTCACCCCATGACCTGGGGCTCAAAGTGAGCAAGGCCAGAAACAATCCCCTAGACATCCTTTGTTGAACCCAAGCACTGGCTGAGGTTTAGCAGCTGAGGTCAGCTTTCCTGTGGAGGAAATGAAGTGAGCATGAAGCTGAAGGCTCACCTGATGCCAGCCTCTGGCAGGTAGACCTCAAAGGCCCCACCTAGGACATAGACCGAGCAAGACCATGGGCTGGAAAAAGCTGCTCTGGAATTCTGGCTTGACCAGTGGAATGAACCAGGTCACATGTCCCCTCTGGCTCACCCTTCACTCCAGGCAGTGCTTGGGAGAAGCCTGTGGCAGAGAACATAGGCGTCTGGGGCCCTTAAAGTCTCATCTCCTCCCTCCACATCCTAGGTTCTTACACACACACACACACACACACACACCCCTTACCATTACTGGGTTCTTATGCACGCACGCACGCATGCACGTGCGCGCGCGCACACACACACACACAGACACACCTTACCATTACTGGGTTGTGTCACATCCAAAGCCCCAAGGAGGGTAAGTCAGGCATGTGACTGTGAAGAGAGCATGACTCTGGTGGTCTGGAAGTAGCCAGTATCTGTGCCCCCAACAGCAAGTCCTTTGCTCCAATCTGCCAGGAGCTGGCTGGCTACTGGTGTGAGTATATCTTGCCATCCTGTGTAATTGTTATAATTCCCATATTGCCAGCAGGCCCTCAAGTTCCTTTATAGCCTTATCACAGTCTATCAGAGTGGCAGGCCCAGGGCCTCACTGCGTGCTGAGTACTTTAGACATGGCTTCTGAGAGAACCTGCAGTTGAGGATGGAGATGCCCTGGTGGCAGGAAACCTCACTTGCAGAACCTGTGCAAAGGTGCTTTAAGGGGGGGTGAGGGGAAGGTGCTGTGGTGGAGAAGGAACAGATAATGACCACCCCTTTCTCCAATTTTCTGGGCCATTTGAACTTCCAAAGGGCCAGGTTTGTGAAAATCTCATCAGATTGGCCTGTTGAAGGGCATGGAAGGGTGGAGGATGACAGCTGGCTCCCTCTGCTCCTGCCCAAGCCTTTGTTACCACTCCTCAGAGGCAGAGGCAGCCCAGTCTTGGTGTGCACCAAACCCAGGCATGGCTTTGATGGATTCCCAGCCAAGCAGGCTGTTCGAAGCCCTGACTTGGTGCCTAAACACATAAGAATCACTGGGTCAGCAGTAGCGGGACTGACATCCAACACCTTGCCTAACCACAAGCCAGGGCACTCATCTGGATCCTACAGCTGTGACTCAGAGGGCAGTAGGTCACTCTGAAGGCTACTGAGGAGCCTCAGCTGCTCCCTATTGTGGCAGCAAATGTCCTTCTGAAGCCCCTAGGAATTGCTGGCACCAGGCTTCCATTTCCATTTTTGGAGGCACATTACCTATGCCATGCCATTTTGCAGGCTTTGTGGCAAAACCAGTTCCTGGGTGTGGGTGGGGCCTCTATACTTGCCACTCCCTGCCTGCCTGGTACTGAGGTCATTGCAGCCTTACTGTGAAGTGGGGTTCATGGGCCAGTTGTGTCCCCACCACCATGAGGACCCCAACATCAACAGTCCCACAAACCTCCATACTTATCTGCTTGTTTTGTCTAGCCCAGGGTAAAATTCCTGCATCAAACCCTAAACCAATGTCCCCTACTTTTGAAGCCATCTGTAGACCCACTGGCCCTTTCTGAAGATGGTGAGCTGTTCTTGGAACCAGGATGATCCCAGGGGTGAGCAGAGGGTGGGGGCAAACCTGACAGTCACACACCTTCCCTGGGCTCCCTCCTGAACTAAGCTGGAACTTTGACCCATTCCCCAGAGGTAAGTCCAGAGGACTCCTCAGGTATGCCTGAACAAAGGCCTCTGCAGCTTGGACCTGGGCTGGGTGGGGCCTGATTACCCTACCCAGTGAATGACCCTTCACTAGCAGGAAAGTCTAGGCTGTCTTTTGGCAGAAGGCAACAGGAAGCAAGTGAGAGGAAGCACTTGAACACCATTATGGATTTATCAGCAGATGCCCTCAGGTGCCAGGCTAGGCTATCTCCAAGTCTCCACAGGCCCTCTCTGAGGCTTTCCCCAGGTGTCTGTTTGAAGGTCTCAAACAGGTGGGTGGGGAATCTGGCTACTTCAGGAAGAGGGAGGCTTGAACCTTCTCTCCTGGGTGATGAGAACACACTAGGGCCACTGTCCAGCAGTCCTGTCACTCCCCAGTGCCCATCTGCCTGCCTCTCTTCAAGGTGTCCAGGATGGTGTCTGAACCTTGCCACACCCTGTAGGTTGGGACTTCCAACTTAACGGGACCAGACAGTCAGCTGCAGAGCCCAGCGTCTCTCCACCCTGGAGTGTCCCTGAAAGAAAGGGCACTAGCCTGCAGACAGCAGTGACGGAAATGATTCCAGCTCCCCCTTTCCACATCTGTCCCAAGAGCATTAGCCCTTCATGAATGACCTTTCACTGAAGGTATCTTTCAGGCAGACATGTTCCCAAGGCTGGTGTTCCCACCACTCTTTAGATATGTCAGTCAGAGTGACATATCATAACCCAAGTACCCAAGAGTATGAGGCAGGACGATTACCACAAATTCAAACCAGGCTGAATCACATGAGTTCCAGGACAGCCTGGGATACAAAGTGAGACCTTCAAACAGAAATGGGCAGAGGAAGGAGCGTAGTTGCAAAGTGCTTGCCTTGTGTGCAGAAAGACTCAGCACTCTGAAAAAGCTCTGTGCTGTGCATGTGTAGAGGGGAAGTGGGGACGGGCTGATCTCTGAGATAGCTTGGCATACCACTCACTGACAAGTGTCATGTCAAACTGTCTTAAAGAAAAGGTAACACCAGAGGCTGACTGTCCCCTGCACCATTAACACACATACACAAAAAGAAAGACAACAATGAGAACCTGTTGGGCCCATGCACAGCCTTGGGGGCCCCGAGTCCCCATTCTTGTCAGCCAAGTCCTTGGGAAAAGGAGAACAGGTGAGCTGGGAGGCGTGACCTCAGGACTCAGCAGCACTTCCTTATTGCAATCCCAGCCTCCTTGAGCTCCAGGGAGAAGCCCACAGGATACTCACTGCAGTGGGGACCAACCAGTGGCTGATAGTTGATCCTTTGTATCCTTTCCCTTGCAGATGGCAGCTCTCCAGAGCCCCTTCTATGGAGATAAGATGAATCTCTTCTCCCTCTGCCAGAAGATTGAGCAGTGTGACTACCCACCTCTCCCAGGGGAACACTACTCTGAGAAGGTGAGCAAGCTGGGGTCCAAGTGGGATGGTGCTGAGTGCCTGAGGCTTGTAGGATGCAGCAGCACACAGCTCAGCTAGGACCTAATGCCAGGCTAGGGGCATAATTACCAGGGAAGTGGGAGGTGGGCACCCCAGGCTAGCTGGTTGGTCTCTTGCTCCATGTATCAGGCCTGTAACTCTGGAGGTTTTGACTTTCACATTTTATGCCGGGTGCAGGTACTCTGGACAGTTACTGGTTGTATAAAGCACATCCTCAGATTCATCATTTTATTGATGGGTTAAATATCTTCCTTGTGAGTAAACTATGAGGGGCAACAGACAGGTCTCCTGGCACACTCCTGACAGGTCTGTATGCTCCCTTCACTGCCCTTAGAGGCTTGTTTTCCTCATCTATAAAATGGAAACAAAACTAGAATCTCCCGTCCCGGTTCATGATAAGGATTGAGCATGTGTCATGTTTAGTAGAGCCAAGCCAGCATCTACCACCACCATCAAAAGGAACTATTAGAGGTAACAGCTTCACGTAAATGTTGCTAAACATCGTCTGTTATGTCCGTTGAGAGTCTAAGGTCTTCCCAGGTCCACTCTACAGAACGCAAGGCCACTGCCTCATGATAATGGCTCATAAGTATAACCCTTCCCCCATTATGTTTTCACTAAGGCAGTGTTCTCAACCTTTGGGTTGAGACCCCTTTGGGGGCCAAAGGACCTTTTCACAGGGCCACCTAAGAACACTGGAAAACATATTTACATTACAATTTATAATAGTAACAAAATTAGTTATGAAATAGCAACAAAAGTGTTACAAATGAGAGTCTCCATAACATCAGGACTTGTATTAAAGGTCACAGCATTAGCATTAGGAAGGTTGAGAGCCACCGCCCTAAGGACTGCCCATCATCCAGATGAGCTGAGGCTTTACAAGGAACACCTGCATGCAAGCTCCAAGCCAGCCTCCAAGTCCACTGGCTCTCACCTGTTCAGTGCCCACCCCTGGGGTGTGGCAGTCTGGAGTCTTTCTGCTCCAGTGGCTTGAGGAGTTACCTCCTGTGACAGTATCTGTATTCTGGAGAACAGGCTAGCAGGAAAGGAAGAACGGATTGCATTCTTCACAAAATTTGTTATTCTTTTCCTTGTTTAAACTAGAACTTCTGCTCTACAAGACATGTGACTTGGTTCTATTCAGTTCTGTGCTCCTGTGCCAGTCTGCCAATGGGCACCATACACTCCACTTCAGTTGCAAGGCAGAAATGAAGGCCCCAGAGCCCTTAGCTTTTATCTCCTTGGGCAGCCATTCTGTCTTACTAGTAGCAGCAGCAGCTCCAGATCCTGTTACTTAGTACAGGGTGTGTCCCTAAATACACCCTACTTTTAAAGCTTTATCATATCTTAAGGTATCTTGTCATTTTTGTTGTTTCTCCTTATGACTGGTAACTGTAGTCTGCTTCTAAGTGGTTGCAGGGCAGACTTCACCTTGACATGGTTTTTGTATTTTCACCTGATGGGTCAGCCATAGTTCCCTTCCAGAGCAGGTTTAGAAATCACTGTTTGTAGATGACCTTGGACTCCAGATGTGCTACAGAGACCACCTTCAACTGCTCATAGATTCCAGCTGTGGGATCACAAAATGCCGGGCAAAGGAGGGAAGCACATCCTATGGTTCTATTAGGCCAGTTAAGCAAGCTCAGTGTGGCAGGAAGTACAGTACTAGCCCCTAACCTGAGGTGTATGCTGCAGCCCAGGGCCTCTGGAACATCCCCAGGCTCTGCCTTCCTGAGGTCCTAGAGCTCTTTAGTCCAGGACCTCCCTTCCCTCTACTTTTGCTGGTGACTACCAGCACCCCCAGCAGCAGACACTGAGATGGAAAACTTCGCAGCCTGCCCAGTGTAGCACATTTAAGACCCAGGCTTTTTAAGGTCATTATTTTAATTACCATTAAAATGACTAGCATTCTGGCTATCAGAATGAGAGGGATCAGAGGCTTAAGGCACCCCTCCCCCACCCTGGCGGGCAAAGCCTTCAGTGTCTGGATAATTAAAAGCGTGTCTTTCATGAGCACAATGAAGAGGCCAGGGGGTGTTCAGACTGCAGCCTTGCTGCATGTTAATGCATTTATTATGATCAATAAGCCCTTTCCTTGAGTTTTCTCTGGTTTGGGCTTTGTGTGACTGACAGCAGACACACATGTGCAGAGTACTCACACTCATGAATCTGCACAAAGGTGTGCACAGCTGGAAAATGATGATTATTTGAGGGTAACAACTCTCAGGGTCTCAAAGCATCACCTTTGGAACCAGACAGGCCTAGGCATGCATGGGCCTGGCCACCCCAAGAGCTGTGTGATCATACTTTATCCTGCAAAGCATTCTTCACTTGAAAGGGGACAACAGTGCCATCTGAGATGTCATGTGGCAAAACATGTGGATGTAGGTTTAACTAACAGAACTGCTCTTTCCTTGTAGCTTCGGGAACTGGTCAGTATGTGCATCTACCCTGACCCCAACCACCGACCTGACATTGGATACGTGCACCAGGTGGCTAGGCAGATGCATGTCTGGACATCAAGCACCTGAATGCAGCATGCCTCATCGAAGCCATCCACCACTTGTCTTACTTGAGTCCTCTCCCCAAGTGGCACCTGGAAGTTCCCACAGCCAAGACCAGAGGGCTCAGCAGGCTCCCAAAAGTGGCTGCCTCAGCCACTGAGCTGAAAGCAGCTAGGTTATGGTCAAACTCCAAAGTCCTTTCTTTGAACTGTTGCAGACAATCTAAGCTGGGCTATTAGTGGGGGAAGGGGCTTAGGCAGTCACTGAAGCCCCTTGTGCCAACTGCAATGTGAACTTCTGCCTGGTCCCTTCAGACCTGTGCAGGCCCGCAGTGTCAGGAGGCTTGCAGGGATCAGGGTAAGGGTGTGGGTGAGCCTTTGCAAAAATGGTCACCAGCACTTGTTTTAGTTCTTAGTACCTTTCCACACAACCAGCTGTGTGCTTCATTTACTCTCTTGTAAGGGAAATGGAAATAATGGTTTAGCGTAGAGATTTCCCTAATACTTTCTCTGCATTTTATAACTAGTGAGTGACAGTGAGGAGCACCCAGCATCAGATATTGAGAGGCATGGCATTCCTGCCATGTAACATGGCCTCCTGGAGTGCTGTGGCTCACTGAAGGATAAGTGCTCGGCATTATCTGCCCATGGGAAGACAGCAAGAAAAACCCAAGAGCTTTGCCCTCACACTGTGCTTTACAAATTCCGGTTCTGTATCTTCCTAGTGTGACTTGGGCAAGTTTGTTGGCCTTACTGAGCCTTCATTTCCTCATCTGCAAAAAGGATGAATGAGGTCATCTATCTTCCAGGTGACAGGGTCTAAAGCAAAAGATATTACTTAGGCAAGGCAGCCTAGGTTTGTTATCCTAGCACTTGTGAGGCAGAAGCAGGAGGGTCAAGGGGAAGTTTGAGATTGGACTGGACAAAGACCCTATTTCAAAAAAAAAAAAAAAAAAGGCAAATCAGCCAGCAGTGGCAGGTGATCCAAAAATGCAGCCTGTCACTCTTTCAGAAAACTCAAGTCCGTGACCATGAGAATCAAGAATTAAAAATACAACTGTATTAAGTGCAGGAAAAGCAGAAATATGTTCATTTACTTTTTGTTCTCAATAGGATTAACTGTGAAGACTAACTTATAAATGTGAATTTAAGGAAACCTAAGTGCTGGAGGAAACAGTCTGAATTATTTTGTTCTACTATGCCAGTGGTTCTCAAACCTCTATATCCAAAGAATATTTACATTATGATTCCTAACAGTAGCAAAATTACAGTTATGAAGCAGCGACAAAATAACTTTACAACTGGGGTCAGCACAACGCAAGGAGCTGTAGTAGAGGCTCGCAGCTTTAGGAAGAAACAACTGATCTATGTAATTCTACAGTACTGCTTGGTGACAGGCCAGTGGTGCTGTGTCTTGTCAGATGTTTAAGTCATTGCCAGGTGAACTTACTACCCAGAGCTCCCAAAAATAGGGTCCCTTGCTGGCCACCACCCTCTGAACAGAGCCTGCACTCCAAGGAGGGCCTCTGCTCTTCAGACAAAATGGGAAGAGGGTTGAGTGCTGAGCGGCTCAGGGGTGGCCCTAACAGCACATCAGTGTCATCTTGGACTGCAGACTAAATCCAGCACAAAACAGCAGCACAACTTCTTGAGGCACCTTTAGCAGCAGCTTGCCAGGCCCTAGACGTCCAAGGAATACTAGAATATTTTTAAGTTCCCCAAGTAATTCTGAGAATCATCAGCCAAGCTGCCGCCCTCAATAAATAAATGCATTGTACTCACTCAAGCTGGCTCTAGCAGTTTCCAACAAGGGAAGTGGGCTCCAGTGGAGCACCCCACAATACAGAGTGGCTGTCTCCTGGCTAGCACTAACTCCTGAAAGTTTTCCTGACTCTCTGTAAGCATTGTGCCTGCTCTCAAGAGGCTGTTCTTGTGTCCTTGGCACAATTAGCCTTTTAATTTCAGCTGTCCACCCACTGCCCAAACCATGAGAACCATCTGGCCAATAAAATGGCCTCTGATGTCCAGAGTCTCCACCAATCATCATCCAGAGAGCAGTGCAAAGCTATGTCCTAATTACTACAAAACAGCAAACCCCAAGCACTCCTTTGATTGTTATGAGAATGGCCAGAGTGCAGCTCACCAGTCACACAGCTACGAGAAAACCAAGTTCCTATCTGCCTTTTTCTGGACCTGAGCATGTACAGTCTAAGACCTCAAACTGAAGGTGTCTGTCTCGTGTGTCTATGTGGAGGGCAGGGTAGGATACTAGGGGTAAACTTGGAGTCTTGTGCATGCAAGGCAAGCTGTCCACTGGGTTATACCACAGCCCAAGACTCCCTCATTGCTTTCCACCTGAAATGCAAGCTGCTCAATATTGAATCATCCTGTTAGGACAGACGCCTGGGGCTTAAGTGAAAACGAAGTAAGCAAGCACAGGCCTGGGTCATATCCATTCACTTGGAGAGCCAAAGGAACCCATTCTGGTTTCAGACCACACCACTGATACACACTGGAACCCAGAACACAGGAGGAGAGTCAGGTCAGTGGAGCCCAGACCCAAAGTCCAGCACTCACTGGGTTTTGTCTTTTTTTAATTGAACCTCACTCGGCAAGCAGTAGCCGAATGTGTGTTTTCGGGTGGGGTGGGGTGGGGTGCACCCCAGTTACCCAAAGAGATAACCAACCACCCCCAGCACCATTCACGAAGTGTCCATGGTCTGGACAGTCTCTTCTAGCACCTCAATCTCCAGAGTGGTGACTTTCTCGGTGAGGACAGCTGTAGTGCCTTTCTCACACCTGTACCGGCCAAACCTGATGAGAGAAACAAAAGTATTAGGCCAAGATAGAGACACTGTGCCCAGACAGCAACAGGCTTGACTGGAGTCCTGGCTCTGGGAACTCCAACTCTGTGGCTTCAGGGAGTCAACTGCCAAATGCTACAAAATGGGGCACTTGAAGGGTGTGTATTACCACTTAAGAGATAATACAAAAGCACTGGTTTTCCATTTTCCTTCAATACTCCACCATCCTCAGTACATGCTGGGAAGTATTTGGTCATCTGACTTCAGGCTGTCACTTCTTTAAAACTTACGTCCTTCCATATTGTGAGTGACACAATATGGCATTCTGCCCCACAACTCTAGAAACACCAGCAATACAACTAACATAGTCCAGACATCACTTCAGAACACACAAGGCCAACTGTCCCTGCAGGGGCATAGTGGATCACCACCAATACACACCCACCTGACCTGCCTCCTTGGGTCTCTGAGCAAAGTGTGCACCCTCATCCACATGTGAGCTCCTACCTCTCCAGAATCCTAATGCTACCAAAATACAGTACCAACGTGTGAAGATCCTGGTGCTGCCCCAGAGCAGATTACTGCACACACCTGTCTGTGCTTAGCCCCTCCCTCGTCACCCTACCAGCCAGCCTCCTCGCCACATTGCTGGGTCTAACCCCACCCGAAGGCTAGGATGGAATCTGGAGCCTCACACACTCTAGGCACGTGTTCTGCCACAAAACCACATCTCTGGCTCCACATTGCTACCTTTAGTACAAAGGTTCCTTTTGCAACCATGCCCAGTTTTCAAAGGTGGCTTTTAGAATTCTCTACCTACGGAACTGACTATCAATCCACATGGAGCAGAACCACTCCCCAGTTCTCTTCCCAAAGGATCAGTATCCTTCAGTGGAAGGTGATCTCCTAAACCAGCCCTGTATATTAAAGGCAGCTTCCTTCCCATTTTACTCAAGGTCTGAGGAACTGGGACCACACTAGCCTAGCTCTATCATTTCAAATACAGGACTGATACCCACAGCCACCATGCCAACCAGTAGCCATCCCTTAACCCACCCCAGAGCTGTCTGACACTAAGCTTTCACAATGCCAAGAGCAGCCAACAACAAAGAGCTGTTGGCACTTTCCTTGTGAATCTAGAGCTAGGGATCCTCAGTGGGTATAGAAGCAAGCCTTGCAGAGGCCTGTGCTACTAACCAGAGCCCAGGCCCAGTTATTGCTCACTGACTTAGATGACTGTGGCTAAACGCAGAACTTGGAACCCAGAGTGCTCAAGCAGCTGAACACCTATAAGAACTGTCAATCAACGAGCTACAGGTAAATGCAGACACCAGGTCCCAGGCCTTTTGGACCTAGAACATCACCTCACAGCTTGGATCCTGGTTCGTACCACTGAGGTGAAGCATCCATAGAGCACAGGCCACAGGTTCAGTGGCATAACTCCCTTTAGCATAACAACTGATTACCATGGCCACAATTCAGAAGCTGCTAGCCACTGCAGTGATTAGAACCTTTAGGATGTCTTGGGCCAGCCTGCATAAAAGTTTGTGGACTGGCTACTATGAAACTCAAACACCTTACAAGATGCCATTCAGGGCTTAAGATTCTAAAGAAAACATGAGGGGAGGGAGGAAAGGAGGAGAGACTTCTATGTCCCAGCTTTCAGCCTGAAGCTCTCTCCTGTCAACACATGGTAGATGAATGAAGACACTTCTCCACACCTGACCACAGCCTGTGATCATAAACTAGTAGCCTGGACTCAAAACCTGTTGTATAAGCTGCTTTAGAATGCAGGCTTTTCTCAGTGTGGGAAAGAGTCCAGAAAACCCAATCCAGATGGCATGGAGATTCCAAAGGTGACAGGACACAAGGAAAATGCCATGCCCTTCACTTACCTGGTCCCCTTCTTGTTGGGCACAGAGTAGGGACGCAGAAAATCCAGCTTGCTCTTACTGATGACACACAGATCAATATTGCTTCCAGACCCCAAGTCATTAAAGATGCCAGCTGCAATAGCCTCACTCACCAACTTCTTAGCTTCTTCCTCCTGAGAAAGCAAAGGGCAACCAAGATGACTTGTGTTCATGGAGAGTGGTGGCCTGCTCAGAAACACACAGGATGCTTCATAGATGCGTTCGTGGGTGCTGTTTAAAATTTCCCCTAAAACTACGACGTTTTCAACACCCATTTTTCTTTCTTTTCTTTTTTTATTTGTTTGTTTGTTTGTTTTTCGAAACAGGGTTTCTCTGTAGCTTTGGAGCTTGTTCTGAAACCTGTCTCAAACCCACAGCGATCCACCTGCCTCTGCCTCCCAAGTGCTGGGATTAAAGTTGTGTGCCGCCACCGCCCAGCCTCAACAAACCCATATTTCAAAAGAGAACTGCATTTGGCTGGCCTAAAGCCTTTTAGGTGATAAGTGGGGGACTGGATCTTTCATCCCTTCATGCCCGAGCCCCTTCCTCACACAGTATCTTCCATCATATGCTGTCAGCATCCATCATTTAAAGACTCGGTAAGTTCTTCTGTGGTGCCTTGAAAGAAAATGGTGCCCAAAGGGAATGGCACTATTAGAAGATATGGCTTTGTTGGAGGAAGTATGTCACTGTGGGGGTGGGCTTTGAGGTCTCCTTTGCTCAAGCTAAACTCAGAGTGGTACACACAGTTCACCTGTTGCCTGTGCATCAAGATGTAGAACCCTCAGCTCCTCCAGCACATCTGACTGCAAACCACCATGCTTCCCACCATGAAGATAACAGGCTAAACTTCTGAAAGTGTAAGGAAGCCTCAATTAAATGTTTGCCTTTATAAAAGTTGCCATGGTCATGGTGTCTCTTCACAGCAACAGAAACCCCAAATAAGACATCTTTTCATAAGGGCTGGGCAGCAAATATTTTAGGTTCCTGGGCATGCTTGTTGTCTGTTATAATCTCAATACCACCACCTAGCACAAAACAGCCAAAGACCATGCATAAACAGGGTGATTATGTGTCCCAATAAAACTTTATTAACAAAAACAGGTGTCAGGCTGGATTTGACTCATAGGCTTAGTTTGCTAAATGATCAAAGTATCATAACAGTGATTCCAGGATAGAATCCTGCCACCCATGGATGGGGAAAGACAAAGCTGCAGTTTATAAAATAAAGGAGAAAGGTGAACAGGCTCAGAAAAACACAAAAACTAATAGCTAGTAAAACCAACTTCCTGGTAACATAATGAAGAAAATAAGCACTGTGGGGCTGAGACAAGCTGATACCAAAGCACAATTGTAGTTCTGGGGAGTCAAGCATTAAGACTACTTGCTCCTGAAAACTTTGTCTCTTACCCCCATGAACCTACAAGTTCACTGAAGTGACTTGATGCTTCTCCCAAAAGTTCTTCATTAACGCTTTTAGTCAAGAGAGCCATCATATGCCAAGTGAGATACCAGAGCCACAGAGTCTCACCCTCTTGGGATTTAATTTTGTTTATTTATTTATTGGTTTTTCGAGACAGGGTTTCTCTGTAGTTTTGGAGCCTGTCCTGGAACTAGCTCTTGTAGACCAGGCTGGTCTCGAACTCAAAGCGATCCGCCTGTTTCTGCCTCCCAAGTGCTAGGATTAAAGGCGTGTGCCACCACCACCCGGCTCCTCTTGGGATTTTAAAGTTCACTGGGAGTGTCAGACCCATGCGACTGCTCCAGGGCATGACAAGGGTCAAAGAGTGACAATAATGGCTGCCTCAGTGAAGTTTCAAGGAGAGCTAAAGGCAGGCTGTAAACAAAGGCACCCAGGAAACGTGCAATGCAGGTAGCACATAGAAATCCTTTATGCAGCAAGGACAGAAACGAGCCAACCTTTTCTATGTGCTTCATCTGGCACAGGGTACAGACATGCAAGCCAAGCAAAATGCACACATCTCAGTAAACAACCTCCAACTCCAACCCCCATTCACCAAATGCACCAAATCTGGCCTAAGAATCTTGATGGACAAATAAATTCAAGGCTTTACATTGTGAGAGAATTAGAGCCAGGCTGGAATACTAGTGACAGGAGTGCCCTCTACAGACCCAGAGGAGGAAAGGGCGCTCTGCAAGAGTGGAAGAGATCTTTTCTAAACCAGCAGCCAGACACATTCGTGAGGGCAGTAAAGCAAGTTATTCTTATGTGCATGTGCACAGTGCTGTAAGAATTCACCCCATAGGACTGACCACCTACCTAATCAGGAACTCTCTCCTGGGACTCTCAATAGTCCCACAGAAGCCTTACCAGAAACCAGGAAAAGTGGCAGAGCAGATGGTAGTGGAGACTGCTCCCACATAGACAGCAAAACCTAACCATCCGCTTAACAAATGCAACCTCATTCCAACTCACTTTGCATATTAACCAACCTTAGATGTGCATGTGCACGCATGCTGGGAGTGCCCTGCTTGCTCCCCTGCTCAGGGCTGCCATCCCTTCTCCCCCTTCTCTTTTCTCCACTTAACCATTGCCTCTCTTTGTCTGTTCTCATCTCTGTTGCTGGTGCTCTGAGCAGGGCACATGGGACAGGGAGGAAAAGAAACAAAAACCCAACAACAACAACAACAACAACAAAACAATAGGCAGCACTTAGCACTGCAGACCTTTAGTTCCCAAGGGAGGATGAGGGCATGAAAACATGAATTGTGTTACACATGCCTGTCTTCATTCAACTATAGCACCTGGGTCAAGTGCAGGTGATTCTCCTTGTTTTTGCAAACATTTGGAAATGGAAGTTCTTTGCTGGTAAAAGCACATTTCAAAAAATTCAAAAACTTGACTGTATTATGTATAATTTGTTTCAATTGTAAAAGTCATCATTATATAGTTAAGTGTAAAGGCTTTAAAAATTGGGAAAACATTTAAAGCTTCTCCACCAATTCTAAGGGAGATAATTCTTTGAGGAACTCCAGCTTCCGTGTCTGTCTGTCTGTCTGTCCGTCCGTCTCTGTCTCCGACACACCCATATGTTATATGCTGAGTCAGGCACCTGAATAACCATTATCCAGTTTCACTCCAGCCCCCAAACATCTTCTAAGGCTCATATTAATCAGAAAGTATGGCTGAGAGGGAGCCCTACGGTAACACAGCTAGCAGTAAACAGTAAATAGTAAAGCAGGTTTGTGGTAGCCACAAGTCATATGAGCTAACAAATAACCTTTCTTGGGCTCTGGGCTCTTCACTAATCAGAGACACCAAAGCTGTGTCACTCCCTGTCACTATGAGCCTCAATACCTGGGTTAAGTTTAAGAACAGTGGCTGCCAATTTCTGTGTGGTCCAAATATCAGGTCCTCTGGCAGTCACCTCTATTGTGGAGTGGAGGACCTTGTGCTTCCCACAATCCCACAGACTACCTGCCTGACAAGGGCCTCTCTGTTTTCCATAGTGCTGAAGTAATGTTCCTACAGTCTCATGCCAGGGATCATTATCGAGATGAAGGTCTTATTTCATTTCCTTCTCCTAATCACCAAACTCCCTCAAAACACCAGGAGGTTGAAAGTGACTACTGTCTACCCATTTCTTACACAGTCTCTTCAAGAAGTATTTCCAGAGACCTAGTAAGTCAAGTAAAAGTAAGGACCTGCTTTATATGTCAAATACTGACTTAGACTTCTAGGCACAGATATACCTATACCACTAGGTAAATTTACATATTTTTTTCCTTAGAGTAAAATTTTGCAACTAAATAACTTTTGTATTTAACATGTGTTATCAATGTTTTGGAAAACTATCAAGAAAATCCTAAGTGGTGGAGAAAACACCTCGTTTTATCATCTTTGGCACATAGAACATTCAGAAAACATTGCTTCTTCCTCTAGGAGTCATTCTTCTAGGACTCTGCACCTACCTCCCTTTTCTGGAAGCTTTGAGGTGATCTGGGTTCTGAGCAACATCTGCCTGGGACAGGTGCTGCAGAGGGGCTCTGACCCAGTCATGCAGACCCTGTGTCCCCAGCTGCCCAGGCCCAGGTGCTGTATTCTCTCCCTGCTGTGCATCATCTTCCTCCAACCAGCCAGCTGCTCATGGATTTACATTGTTTATCTCAAGGGAACTTGGAGATTCAGTGTTAGACCTACAGGACACATCCCAGCTACAGGAAAAATAGCCCTCCAGCATAAAAGAGCAGCTTCAAAACACATACAGAAGACCATGACCCTGCTGACAAAATAAATAAATAAATAAATAAATAAATAAATGGAGGGTCTCAGGATCAAGGTCATCTAGCAGATGTAGAAACAGACAGACAGAATTATATCTTCAGACTCCTACATCCTGCTGTGTAGCTAGGGGACAGTAGCTACCTCTCTGAGATCGCTCTTCTCCTCTCTAATATAATACATTCTACCTCACAGGTTTGCTGCAGAAATTAGAAATCAAGCACAGAAAGCAACTACTATAGTGACTGGAGCATGGCAAATGCTTAATGGCTGGTAACTTACTTAATAAAATAAGCCAGAGGGCTCCTAAAAAGACACAGTCCACCTCTAAGCAGCTACTGCCAGTACCAAGCCTCAAGCCAGAGAAAGGCAGACCAGTCAAATCTGCTGACAAACCTTCACCCAGTGCCATGGAGAAATTCCTGTAATAATTAATCCAAGCAAAGCACACTCCCTAAAAGTTCAGAGACTATAAAAGGAGCACTTCCTTCTTTATGGCTACAAAGACCAAACTAACTGGGAGAATCAGTCCCACGGGCCACCCTGCTCCTTAAATGAGATCACAGTAAGAGTGATGTACTGCTCTCCACGTCAGCTGTGACAAGCAGCACTTTATAGAGCTATCTGTTTGTCTCCATCACTGCACCACACAATGTGTCCCCGGACTCCAATGTGCAGCTCCATTTACCGCTACATGACAAATGGGCAGCACTTGTAAAAGGCACAAAGAGGTCCACATCGGCCATGTAATGGTCACCACAGCTGTACCCGAGTGCTTGAGGGGACAAAACAGACCCCCAAGTTCATTAAACTGACCAGTAATGGATCTTTCAAAAAGTGCCTTAGGAATCGTACAGAAAAGGCTAAAATAAATAACTCAGCATGGAAGGCTAATCTGAAACGGTGTTTGATAAATTATTTATACCACAGGCGATTGTCTGCATTTAATATTGGAGCTACTAGTAGCATCTTTAAAAGATGATTTATGTGTTGTAACGCTATTAAACTTTATATTGGCCCACTGCTAGCTATAAAGTCTGCTGAGATTTAGAGAATGAGTTTTAAACTGTCACTGCAACATCATAGGAGATGGAGACTGTATTAAATCTTTACTTGAAACCTGTTATCTAGAGAGTTGTGTTTTGTAGACACTCACAAACTGATAGATTACCTCTGCATCTGCTACAGTGTGGGTCCAAATAGTACTGTAGAGAAACTTCTCCACATTTTCCCACATACAGTTACAATCCAATTCCTCTTCTCAATAAGTGATCTTAGATGTGCCAGCCAATGGGCACCCTGCACTGTTCAGCTTCAAATTACTCCTCTTTAAAAGAAACCCTGTGCAACCTGACAGTTATGGCTATGCATACCAAGCATACTTAGGCCGGGAGCAAGGAAAATATTAAGTATATATTTGACTAAGAGCCTAACATACTATTTATTTGCAATGTAAAAATGTATGTATATGGCAGTCATTTGAAACATTTGTTACTAAAAATTTTAGAATTTAAAAAGTAACACAATTGGTTATTTGTAGAAAAATATCTTCTGTTGAATAGCTAGATAGAAGATATGGGAAAGGGAGAAAGTGGCCTCTGTCATGAAGGGCAGGGTTCTCTGTGCCTACTGCTTGTTTTTACTGCTTTGGAGTTACATGTGCACCAAGAAACCAGAGGATGATGTTGATGTTGGTGCCTTCCTCAGTTGCTTTCCACCTTTTTTTTTTTTTTTTGAGATAGAGTCTCTGCTCACTGAACCTGAAGCATACTGATTGCCTAGACTGACTTATAAACTAACCCCAAGGATCTGCCTGTCTCAGTGGGCCTACTGCTGGAATTTTTTTACATGGCTCACGCACACACACAATGAGCATGGTGGTACATGCCTTCAGTCCTAGCACTCTTGAGGTAGATATAGTGATGGAGGCCAACCTAGTCTTCATAATGAATTCCAGGACAGTTAGGGATACACAGTAAGATCCCATATCATGGAGATTAAAAATTAAAGAAAGGTTAAATCAATCAGAACTTAGTTTATTTAAATAATCCAAATTAATCGTGGAAAACTCACATAATCTTTCTTTACTTTGATTTGGAACAGCAAGCTTTTCTAGGCTTGATTAACCAGAGACCTTGAACTCCATCATCCACGCACACAAACACGTACACAAGAAATACACAGCCTACTGTTCTGATGACCTGAAGCAGTGCAGGTTAAGTCTGGGTGTGGTTTTTGAGTTTGAGTTCTTAAACAAGGACCACACTTCTGCACTCCATACCTTTTCCAACTTTGTATCCCAGGCAATCAGTGTCCAACATGTAGAACCATAAATTAAGGAACAATCTCTACTTCAAACACACATACAGCTTTGCTAGACTCAAAGACAAAGCCATAGGACAGGCCAATATCAAAGAAAGAAATTCCACATTTATGCCAGTCTCAACTGGAGGTCACTCAAGGACAATTAACAGCAAGGAAGCAAGGGCTTAAATACGACAGCTTGTAGTGACCTGTTAATAGGCTGAGGTTTTAACTATACCATTGATGGGGCCTAAATTTAATGGCTGGGAGGTAAATAAAACTTAGAGCTCAAAAGAGTATTTTAAAAGTCCCCTCCCCCAGTAGTAGGCTTCTTGCACAAATCTGATGTATCCCACATGTGGCCACATCCTTTACAGTAGAAAAGTTAATTTGTTTTTCAGACTGGGGTAGGTGACAAAGTAAAGACATCCAAATTCCAGGTCTGGCTTGAGCTCTTGGGGACTGCCTGTCGAATACCTATATAAGTAAACAGCAACTAGGCCTTTAAAGTTACCAATTTCGACAGATACCTGTATTTCAGCAGATACCTGGAATCCAAGCCCTTGGGAGACTGTGGAAGGAAGATCATCAAGTTCAAGGCCAGCCTGAGCTAAAAAGCAAACCTTCTCTCAAAAACAAACAAACAAACTTGGGGGCTTGCTACTTTTGCAATGGACCCTACTTCAGTTTCTAGCTCCTATTCAAGGTAGCCTGTAACTCCAGCTCCAGGAGATCTGATGGTTCTGGCCTTCATCAGCACCTTTACTCATGTGCAAATACACACACACACACACACACACACACACACACACACACAATTTAAAATAAACTCGTTTTTTTAAACCAAACTTAAAAAATGAATGAAAGAACAAATAAGTTAAAAAAAATGGACTGTGTCCTTCTGATTGGAGTGGTACATACAGGCTGTTCTCTTGGGACAGCTCAATGTGCTGCCCTGTGTGGGTGCACCAGAATGTCGGTGATGCAAGTCACAAAGGAAAACTTGTGGTGGGTGCAGGAGAGATTTTAGAAGTTCTCAGCAAGGATGGGAAGGCTCATCTGGGCTGTCCCAGATAATCCGAGTCAGAAAATCCTGACTATAGATAGCTAGAGTCTTGGAGTGCACACAGGCTGCAGTCACAATGGACCAGAAAAGGCTAGAAAGAACAAAGCTCTAGAAAGCCTGGTCACTCACTGAGCTGTAGCCTGCAGGAATGGAGACAGTGCCTCTGTCCAAGGGCTCCGAGGAAGAATAAAAAAGCAGGAATCTCCCAGGCACACAAGATTTACCAATCTATTGATGAGCTCTAGGGCAGAAGAAAGAAGCTGTGGCAAACTGCTGTGCTGAACACCCATGCCTCCTTCCGCTGCCCTTGTCTGCTTCTACAGGTGAGGACACGAGGGCACACACAAAGCTTGGCTGAGCACCCACAGGCACTTGGCTGCGAGTGAAAAGAGCCAGTGATCTGTGCCAAACTAGTGCCTGGCACCACCAAAGTCTCTCTCCCTATCCTACCATTAGAAAAACTGACAGCAGGCAAGTGGTTTTACTGGAATCTATGACAGTGACTGGAAAGAAAATACCTAAGCTTCCAAAGGAAAAAGGACCAAAAGAGATGAGAACATATTGCTTTCCACAAGGACAGGAGATCAGCATTCACAGCACAGTGAACACAAACATACATTTCCAAAGCTGCACTGAATCAAATGTAAGGAGAGAAGAAAAAAAAAAAGCCAAGGTTTAAAAAGAATGTGGTAAATATGCCCAGTAATCCTCAAAATCTATTATCTCGCTCCTGAACTAAAATGGCCAGATAAACAGTTTATCACTGAAAATGGGGAGGGAGGAAGGTGAGGAGGTTAGACTTGGGCTTGGGATGCAGTTCAGTGACAGAGTAAGCACTTCACACCTGTGATACCCTAGGCTCAATCTCAGTACTAAAAGGGGGAAGGAGGGAAGGAAGGAGGCAAAGGTGTGGCAGGAAAGGGAATAAAAACAGAAGGGAATCTGTACCGTAGGTCTCAACAGGTATAAGTCCCATCCTGTGGCCAGGTACCTGCAAATGCTCAAGGCCAATATAGAGTATAGAGTGTCCTCTGCACTATCCTGCTTCTATAACTTCAAAATCTAAGAATGATGTACAGAGTAACCCGTTCTAGGAAATTTCAAGATAATCACAAATAAAGCAAATTTCAAGTCATACAATATTGTTTACAAAATGTCTAGGTTTAATCAGCTCTGCATGAACTCATGCCTGGATGTAAACACATACTTCAGGCACCACTGTAACCAGGGAAGAGGTCTGAGCAGAGTCTGTCAGGGAGGAACATTCAAACCTCTAAGGAGAAAGGAAACTTACTAGGGTAAAATGCGTGCAACCAAGAGGTAGTCTTGACAAAGAAGTGGGTAGTCAGAGGTTTTACTAGTCAGGTCATGAGAACTGGGCCAAGTCTTGAGATAGGGGTGAAAGAAAACCAAAGCAGAGGACAGAGGCGGCATCAGGAGTCAGGAACAAGGAATGGGAAAGGTGTGGTGAAGCAAGCAGGCACAGTGGGGCTGAATTCCCGAGAGCTTTACACATCATGCAGCATCAGCCCTCTAAGCAGTGCAAAGCCATGTACACTTTTAGCTAGGAGCTGATATGGTTTGATTTGTGCTTGAAGAACCCGGGACTAGAAGCACTAGACAGAGACAAAAGGCAAAAACAGGACAGATGTACCAAGCACACTCCTGGTGAAGACAGCTTGGTCCCCTGGCAGGGAAGGTATGAGTTAAGAGGGGATATAGAGGGTGTCACATGGACATCTAGCATCTTGTGGCCACTGAGTACTCCTCTGAATGAATGCAGCCGCGCACATGGGCTGTCTGTAATTTCTTTGCAACTATTTTTCTGGTGGGTTGATGGTAAAGACAAGAGTACCTGACATAATCTCTAGACAATGGTAGGTTTCCACAACAGATTCCCTAAAAGATGTCTACAGAAAGAGACAAAATGAAGTTAAGTTAGACTCGTTCAAAGTTTACTAACTTACAGGGGAGAAGTAACAAATCAACAAGGGAAACAACCCACCTGGGCAAGAGACAACTTGGAAATGCCATTTCCCACTTCATGAACAGCCGACAGGACCATGACAAACCTTGAAGTGCAGCCGAACGAGCACACGCGATTAGTGAACTTGGGTAGAAGAGCTGCGAGTGGGTAGAAAGAACCACTAAGGGTCACCACAAGCCTGAGGAGGACAGTCTTGTGTGAGATCAAGGTATGAGGAAGTGGAAAGACTCAAGGACAGTAACAGCTGAGGCATGGTGGCACATACCTTTGACCCCAGAAAGCAGAGGCAAGAGGATCTCTGAGAGCTCAAAGCCAACCTGGTCTACAAATGGAGCTCCAAGATAGCTAGGATGGATAGTGTGACTGCCTGAAAAACAAGAATGGTAACCTGGGAAAGGCAGGGAAGAGGGGAGTAACTAGAAGCAGCTAACAACTAGGACCCTCTCTGAGGATCAAGCTGAGAACCTTTTCCAAGAGTCAGTCTTCACATAAACTCTTAGTTCCTTATGGGCAGAGAAGGTATGCTTCCAAAAGGTTACAAAGAAGCCAGATGTGATGGCAGTCCCCTGTATCCCAGAACTCAAGAGGCAGAGGCCAGCTTGGTCTGCATAGTTCCAGCCAATCAGGGCTAAGCAATGATACCCTGTCTGGAGGTGGGGAGGGGAGAACACAAACAATAAAACTTCTAGAGTCTGGTTCTGATAGATCTATTTAAAGGACTAAAGAATATTTTTAATTTTTATATTTTTTTAAAGACAAGCTGGGTGGGGTGTCAAGCTCGCTGGCAAGCACCTTTATCACTGAGCCATCTATCTCACCAGTCTTGGCTTAAAGAACATAAGGGAATAAAGACTAAGCACGGACCCAGCCTTGTTAATTACTAGCTGTATGACTTCAGTGGTTTCATCACACAGCATTTTTAGGTTTTTCCTACAAGAGGCCCGTAATCTAGCACCTAGGGTTTTAAGTCTTATCCGTTCCTATGCACAAGGGAAGTTGCTTGTCCAGTGTTCTTCCTTTTGTGCAGACAACCATGGTGGCTGCTGTTGATCTGATTCCTCTGTGTTCACTAGCCTTCCCCAGCAAGGTCACAAAACAAAAGTCTCACTCTTCTAGAACTGATAATGACAGAGCCAAAAAAAAAAAAATCAATTATGAAAGCAGCTATTATACTGCAAATGAAATTTGATATGAAGTTTTAAGTCTCGGTTGCCAGTGCACCTTTCATATAGAATTTACTGCTCTATTTCAGAAAACCACACTTTTACTTCTTCCTCTCTTCACTAGAAACTTCTCTATGGGGACAGAATTCACATCTAATGCACTACACTAGCCATGTCCCCATCCCCACTTACTCCGCTCAAGTGCTCACACCCTCACTCCTCACTCCTATCTCACAAATGCAGGGAAGCAAGTAGCAGAGAATAACAAATGACCAGCCTACGGCATATGATCAAAAACTGAAAGACCTGAGATGAGACCACTCGGCCTGACCCCAAAGTCCACGGTTCGTACACCCAAGAAAACAGAACCTCTGAACAATCCCCCAAATCATGGTATTGTGGTTTAAACCATGCGACTCTAGCATTCCTCCTAGGTCCAGGTGGGTAACATCTGGTAAAACTGAGAGCCTCCTGATGACTCCATTGCACTATCTATCTATCCTCAACAACTCCTAAGTGGAAGCCTGTGAGACAGACCCACAGCTCCCAACTCTAAAGCACAGCTCTCCCAGAACAGACTGAGTCAGACTTTTCTCTTTACTGTGTGTCAGCAATAAAAGATGCCATCTAACTTTGCTTTCAAAAGGCCTTAACTAAAACTGAACAAAAGGGCAAGGACAAAACTTTCTTTACAAGTTTTGGGGCAAGAGACTGGAGAGCAAGCTGTTGATACACCTGTGTAGCCATTTACATGCATGATCCTCCCAAAGTCTCCCTGGAAGGGTTGGCTTCCATTCACATTAGGAGTGAATTTTCTGCTTTATTAGCAGGCCTACACAGAGAAGCAAAGGCCCAAGGCACAAGCAGGCCTCTTCAAAACCCATGCACCTTGGTGCTCCTTACTCCAACTACTCATCTGGGTTTTTAAAAAAGCCTTCTTTTTTTTTTTTTTTTGGTTTTTCGAGACAGGGTTTCTCTGTGGCTTTGGAGCCTGTCCTGGAACTAGCTCTTGTAGACCAGGTTGGTCTCGAACTCACAGAGATCCACCTGCCTCTGCCTCCCGAGTGCTGGGATTAAAGGCGTGTGCCACCACCGCCCAGCCAAAAAAAGCCTTCTTTGTCAGGGCTGGAGAGATGGCTCGGCAGTCAAGAGTACCAGCTGCTCTTGCAGAGGCTCTGGGTTGGGTTCTCAGGGCCTATATGGCAGTTCTCAATTGTCACTCCAGTTCTGGGGCTCCAATACGTTTATCTTCCTTGGGCACCAGATACCCATGTGGTACATGTGTGTGCATGCAAGCAAACATTCAAACATATGAAATAAAGATTATATTGGGGGGGGATTGTTTTTAAAAATCCTTTCTGAAACACTTTTGCTAGGTAGCTACAGCTGTCCTGCCTCAGCCTCCCCAGGGCTGACACAGGAACGCTGCCACTATACTCAGCTTTCATTTGACAATCAATAGATTGCCAAGGAACCAAAGTCAACAAATCATCATATCTTCGTAATGTTTTGCTATCACCACAGTTCCAATGTCAGAAAAATGATTATCTAGTGCTGTGACTACCTGCATTCTATGGTTACAGTGCCCCCTGTAAACAATATCTGCGTGTGTGTGTGTGTGTGTGCGTGTGTGTGTGTGTGTGTGTGTGTGCACGCGCGTAGCACAACTTGATATCTGTTTTAGTTTCTGCAGTTTCAGGGCTAGACAAGAGTGGTATAAATTATCTCACGGAAACCCACAAGTAACATTATCTGTGAAGGTTAAAACTTTAACTACCTTCCTGAGGTATGCTGCTGGGACTCATTACAGCTGGTAATCTCACATTCTACCATGCACAACACACTAAGTACCAGCATCTCCCAATTACAATGCCACGTAAATCTCAAAGGACATCTGAAAAGTCTACACCGCTCCTGCACCCACTGCTGAAACACAACCACCTCTAATGGAATGTGGCAGCTTTCTAAACTTAAATATTCACATGCAGGGACAGGGCTGCTGAGCTCCAGCCCTAGCACATGCTGAAGAGTGCATGCTAATTAAAAAGCCATGCTAATTCAGAACATGACCGCTCACACAACTTTAGACACCATACACTGTCTGGAGTTTGTTTTCTTACTTCCAAATAAGTTCAACTGTCTAAACTTCCAGGGTGACAAATAACAGAGCGGGACCGCATCAAGTACCTTTATGCAGAATAAACTCCTTTAGGGCTTGTGTCCTACCCTTCCACAAACTCCAAGACAACCTATGTGACCAGCTGCATGCTCTATCAGTTGTTTCTACGTCTCCCAGGGAGATTCCATCAGTGTGTCATGTTATGTTCCCTCCCACACAGCCCATGTTTTACCTCTAAAAGTTGACCCCTTGTATGCCAATTTCTTGTGTGTGTCACCGCATACTTTCAAGCCTGTGTGTACTACTACACTAGGACTGTCACAGACCCTGCTCAACAAACCAGTCTGCATTCCCACAAGACCACTGCCTGTCACCAGTTTACAGAGGCCCACAGCACCCAGCTTTTCTTCTGGAACTACCTTTGCCATGTTTGCTGTGCCTGAGGCATTTGTGAGAATGGGCACCTTTTTAAACGTCTTCACAATAAGCCAAAGGCATGACAGTCACTCTTCCCATAATCATTCAGTCACTTCTAGAACTATTTTACTTCAGCTACCAAAACCAGCACTTTTATAAGTTGTCATGAAAAACACCCTAAAACCAAGCGATAATGGCTTTGAATTATCTTATCTTAGCCAACTTTAGTTGCATCCCTCTCTTCTTAAGAACTGCCAATCCCTTCCAATACTGGCAGCTGTTTGTCCAGATCTCTCGATACATGAAATTGTTGACTTTCTCCTGAGTAGATTGAGATATGAAAACTGAGGCTCTTCTTCATTTTGCAGAAACAAAACTTCCCTGCCTGTGTAAAATACAGGGGTAATTTTTTTAATTAGCATGTTTTAGATCAGAAGGTAAAAGCAACACAGAAGCAATTCATAACTTTCTAGGCCATTCAATCTGACTGGTGACACAGTGAACTCAGTCCAGGCCCTTGCGGCCTCTCATTCTTGCAAGCAGCAGTCTCTCTGAATGCTTAAATGCCTGTTTTACCATGCTTGCTTGCCATTTTTTATGTTTACCAGTATATATAACATGAACCAAAAAGACACTACATTTAAATGTTTAGCCCCAAATGTTATTTTAAGCATAATTTCTCCACAGAGCCACTTCATTTTTTAAAAAGAAAAAAAAAAGGGGAAATTTCCTAAAATTCCTAATCATACTTCAGTGTATATCAGTGGATGTGTAATGTTGGGTTGCTTTACACACCCACATGCCCACCACCTCCCCCTTCCTGATATCACATACCACACAAGTATAATAAACCATGTTAATATTTCATATCACTGTGAAATATGCTGGAGTACCAATTCAACATCTGCTGTCTTTAGGGCCCGGGAGTCCCGCAGAGGCACTTTCAATTTGTAATTGAGTTCTATGCTGAATTAATCAGCAGTTTATCTTTTTTACTAAAATAACATCTTCACCACTAACCCAGATTTACATTAAGAATTTATGTCAAATTACCTGCCAACGCAAGCTTATAGGATTCTAAGCTAGTAACACTCAGTCCTATACTTCATCTCTTGTATTTCTCTTACTCATACACAAGAAAAGCAGAAACCCATTGTTTAAGAGGCTATAAGCTTCTGGCCACAGGCAGCTCCTTGGCTTTGTAACAAAGCCCCACTTTTGACACTAGAATTTTAGCTCACACTCACACCCCTGACAGTCACTTGTAGGTAGTTGTGATTCTCATTTTTTACACTAGAATTCTAGAGTGTAATGAAATCTGAAAAAGAACTTCTTTTATTCTTCTCCCAAGGAGCTCTGATGTTCCAAATGTTGGCTTCACCTGAGTACCAGAAAGATAAAGGCTAAGATTCAAGTCAACAAAGGCAATTCTATTAGACAAGAGAAGGTGAAGGTGCCATTTACTATGTGACATCACAATGCATAGCATTTCACCAGAACTATCCTCTTTTTGATTCTACCTACAATAGAAGTCACCAGACATTAACCCACTCAATACTAGTCCTACATCTATCTGGCCTCTGCATCTCTGACTGCACAGTTCCCACAAAGTCTTACTTTGCCTGATGGATTTTTGCCACAGGTGCAGGCAGCAACATACTGTGAAATATTTCTCCTACCTAGTACATTTCTCTCTACATTTCAGTTACAGAAAATATGTGAAGCAAAAGCATTTCAGAAGGAGCACCTGCTCCAAAGAAATGCATCACAAATAATTATCTATCAACCACAGTGCAGGAGAAGGCCTCTTTCCATCTGCTTTACTAACGGCTGCACGGGAAGTCTCCCCTGCACTCAGGATGGCCTCTTCCCATCCCACTCCTGGTCCAGCACCATGTGCATTGTGCTGTATTCAGCTGGCACCAGTAAGAATCTGCTGAGTGATCACACACTGATTCTTTAGGAATATGAAACTCAGCACAGGAATATCTTTAGCAGAAAATTTCTTTAAAAGAATTAAAGCCAACAGATTTGCCAGGTCATTATTTATAACTATCCTTTCATTAATCCTCAAAGATTCGGAACTAGGTTCCCTTGGGATTCGTGGAGTCACTTTCCTAAGGTTTATTGAATCTAGACTCCCAGAAACAAGAGAAATCCCTCCTTGCACCTGGAGACTCAGAAGAACTGCATCTTTTCTCTCTCAATCTCTCTTCCATTGGTTCCCAGGATTAAACAGGAAAAACTTAACCTTTCCTCATCCCATACCCTAGACATCCAACTTTCAACTTTATTAAAAGCAGAATAGAAGGTGGTGGTGACACCTTTAATCTCAGTACTAGGGAGGCAGGCGGATTTCTGTGAGTTCAAGGCCAGCCTGGTTTACAAGAGTGGGTTCCAGGACAGCCAGGCTGCTACACAGAGAGATCCTGTCTTGATCCAAAGGCAAAAACAAACAATATAACAAGGGTGGAAATGAAAACTATCCACCAATGTTAAACTGACATTCTGAAGAGAGAGTTGCGAAGACTTGGATTTGTCAGACAGACAGCTAAGCATCCATTTCTAAGTCAAAAAGACTGTGGAATCCCAAAGAACCAAAGGGAGAAAAACAATCTCTTGTCAAATCTAAATGCTGTACAGAAAAAGTCCTGCTCCTGAATCAACAGACAAAGAATAAAGAAAACTGCACTCTAAAGTTTCACAAGAACGCCTATGAGAACAGGAAAACCTGGGGAGGCACCTTAGTTCAGGAAGTTCCTTTCTGCCTCTCCAAAGTGGGTAGCTAGACGGTTCCAATTCAAGAGAACAAACTCACTTTTTAAGAAATGTTTATTTTACTTGTTGTTGTTGTGTGTGAAGGTCAGGTGAGTGAGTGTGTGTGTGTGTGTGTGTGTGTGTGTGTGTGTGTGTGTGTGTGTGTAGGTCAGAGGATTTCTCTCCTTCCATTATAGGTTCCAGGGATGAAACTCATGTCACCAAGCTTCTGTGGCAGGCACTTACGCCCTCTGAGTCACCCCCCCCAACAATTGCTGGAAATCAAATCCAGAGTCTTACACCAAACTCACTTTTTAAAAGAAAACCAATAGGACAAGTTCCCCACTTTGAGTCTGCCCACTCTACAGCATGGACTACAATCCCTGTTCTGACCTTACCCTCCCCTAACTCCAACTCTGCTTCAAACTTTTTACAAGCTGGTAGGAGGCATCCCATCAATACTGCTTCCCATTAGCACCCCAAAAAAAGGGTTAAGGAGAAATTCCCCCCAAATCTCCTACTAACCCATAAATGCCGGATTCAGTGTCTATTGCTAAGCGTCACTAACCAATTCCATTGGAAAGCACTACTTTAAATAATTCTATGCAAGGCTTCTGGGATTGTATTTTGGGGGTTCTGACACCTCTAAAACCTAAGGTTGCATGTTAAATAGAACCAGAGAAAAAATTATCTTAGAAATTAATATATCTTTTTGATCTAACAATAAAGACACGCTATTACGGCATCTAATGCTTACGGTCTTAAGGAAAACCAGTAAAAATAAATTGTGACCAAAGGCAAACTACAGAAACAACCTCTAAAAGACCTTCCAAAGGGATCTTTCACTATTTAAACAAATACATAATCAGACCAATTATTGTCCAAAACCAGAGTTTATAAGCATGTTAAACTGTTCAATCTACACATTCCCACAGTCACATTTATTCTTAATAAGGGATTCATTAAAACCAAAGTGAAACACAATTCGCCCTCACCTGGATGACTCAAAATGACAGGTGGCAAGCATTGGTTACGGATGTGAAGCAATCAAAACCTTCCTATGTTGCTTCCAACACAGAATTTATGGAAAGGTCTGGCAATACCACAAAAGGTTAGCCCTGCTCTAAAACACACAAGAGGTGTTCACAGACGTATGGGAAGGAGCCAAACAGTAGAAATAATCCAACTAAAGAAAAATAGCCAAAGTATGCTATGTCCATTCAACTTCATAAAACAATGACATGCTAAAATGTGCCACAACATGAATGAAATATTTTGAAAATATTAAATAAGTCTTTTAAAAAATCATATATAGTGACATTCATGAAAAAATGTCCAGAATAGGTGGCTTGACAGGAAATAAGCAATGATATAACTTTGGTCTTTAGAGTCAGATGAAATTTAAAATGTTCTAACCTATTACAGTGATAACTATACAACTCTTAATGAAATAGTAAAAGCTAACTTGTACACAGGCAAACTGTATGGGTGTAAATTATGAACCAATGAAGTTGTCTCTAGATAATAAGGTATCTAATGTTTCTAGAAGAAAGTGTCCTTAAAAAGGTCAGAATACTTAATGACATGCTGCATATCAATCAATAAATCCACATTCAAGTAATTTTTAAAAGCAAAAGATCACAATAAACCAAAGGGCCAGCACTAAAAGAATTTTGGTTTGAATTGCAGATTTTCCTCTAGGCATATAAGACACTTAAACTGATGTAACTACTAAATAAATACAAGCTTAAACTTGAAAAATCTGAAAAACTAAGTCAAGAGATGTTCACTAAGTTGATACCATTTCTACTATTTATTAAGGTCAGCCCTTTTCCTTTAAAATTGCATTTACTTAACATTGTGTTTGATGCCAATGGGGTTCAAGCTGCACAGGAAGGCACTCTGCTAAACCCCATAGTCCTCCTTGATCACCACTCTCAGTGGTGTGGGTTCTGCCCACAAACCTCCCAGTCAGTGGTCATCTTCCTATAGAGTCATTAAAGCTCTCAGTGTCAGCTGGGAGGATGAACCAGCAGCTTCCACACCTGAGCCCCTGTGGCAGGGACAGAGGCATTAGGATCAAGATCACTAATGAATACAGAATTCATATGCTGCTTGTCAGGGTTCTGAGCTCGCAGTCCACAGATGCGACCTAAATAGAATGTCGGACAGAGCAATTGTTGACGAAGATTAAAAAGTTTTGGCAGCTGGAGAAGAGAGAGCACCTCATTATTCAAATACAATAGTCTTGCTTTGCCCCACCCCCACCTCTGTTCAAGTTATTCATGACTTGCTTCAAATGGACAAATATCACACACCAGCATTTAAAAACCCCTTGGTCTCATCACTAAATCTGAAGAGGGTTGTGCCATCTATCCATCAGTCATCCACAGAAAACAACTCTGTTATAAATAGACATCATTAGGAAACTTTGAAGAGGAATAACCACAGGATATTTGGGATGGAGGACTTATACAGATGAAAACAAAGACGAAAAAACAAACCCAAAGCCTTAGATTCAAAGAGAAGACAAAAAATCTCTGCCATATAGCCAAATGTATTTCTCCCTCCTTCCCCTGCCCTCTCCACCTCTCTCTCCTCTTCTGGGCTTTCTGCTGTCGTTAATATTTGTGCACCCCCTCTGACACATGCCTGGCTTTCTGCTGCCTTCACAAGACCTCACGAGAGGAAAGGAACACTCCGGCCTCAAGAGTAAGGTATTGTCCTACTCTGTTGTCAAATAATTACATACCAGGCAAAGAGACACAACCACACAGTAGCTGATTTCAGCAAACAACTCCAAAGTCAGACTGATAAGAGTTCAAATACTGACCTTACTGCTGACCATATATGTAACCTCAAGACAGGTTATTTGATCTCTCCATGGGCTGATTTTCTTTCCTTCAAATTGTGGGTAACAAAGCACTAACCTCCAAGATGGTTGAAAAGTGAGAAAACACAGGGAGACTGTTAGAATGGAGCCAGGCACACAAGTAAGCATCTAAAACTATGGCTGCTTCATTCACTACCTTCCTCCCAAAAGCAAACACTCCCATGGCACACAGACTTGTGCTGTCCTCATGTCTACCATATGGGTCTGTCTTGGATGGTAAGCTTCCAGATAGGAAAGAAGGCTCTTTCTTCTCTATGCTATAAACCCCCAAGCCTGATAGCAGATCCTAATGTTAGTGGCTTCTAGGTGACATTTTCAACCTACTACTAACTAGAAGACAGTCACCATGTTTCAGAAACCCAATTTTGTATACACTGCCATAGAAGGTGTTTTACTGCTGGGATCTAATCTTCTTGACAACCTGCAGGTAGGTCTCTGAAACTTGGCTCACAGATTTGGTCCCCTAGTTGTCCAGAGCCATGCTGTGAGTAAAACAGAAACAGACCAGCAGCCCAATCCTCCAACACCTAAGCCCCATTCCCCCATATTGAATTTATGATCTTGGTTCCCTACAGGACCATCCTATGTGATAAACGGAACAGATTTTTAAAAGATCAAAATAATACAGATCTCTGCCACTAACCGTCCCTCTGTTCCCAGAGGTGAAGTTTGCAGTTTTGCTTCTACTACACACACACAAACACACACACACTATCACTTCTAAGATTTGCTGTCAGAGCAGCATACTGATATCAAGTCTTCCATTATTTAAATGGATCTATAGCTGCCCACAATAACAGATTAATTCTGTTTCTTCCGCAGCTAGGTGTTTGGCATCCTGTTTGTGAAATAACTGCAAGCCTTTAGGGTGATAGCTGCTCACATCTTTAGCAATCTGCAAAGGGCTTCCCTAGAGGCCAGCAGTGGCCGAGCAATGAAATATGACTCCATAAATCGGACAGCTGAAGTGGCACTTGTATGTGTCACCATCTATCTCTGTACTTCTCTGAAGGGTACAGGGTAAGAGCTCATCCCTTGGTACTGCAACCACAAAAAGGGCCATCACAGTGGGCACTGACGAAGTATGTGCTACTTAAAACTGAAGCCACACTAAGACTGGAGGAAAAGATCCTTCCTGCTGGTGTTAGCATGCCTCAGGCAGTGGTAGAAACTTCAACAAGTCATCTTCAAAAGGCAGAGAGCCAGAGCTCTAGAAACCTGCAAAAATTGGCTAAGCCTGCAGTCTTCATTGCTTTAAGTTGAGCATCTTCAAAGTCTAGAATTCTAACTGTAGGGCACAGCAGCTGCCACTGCAGATCTGATCCTCTCAGTTTTTGGCAGCTCTCAACTTGAGATTCTAGCAAAAGAATTTTTCAAGTTGCTATTATTGCCTGTCATGGATTTATAAATATTGTGCACTATCTGCTGTGGCATGGCTCTCATGGGATGCCAAAGCATGCCAAACGCCTAACAGAATGAAAAACAGTTTCTATTCTTCAAATAAATGCTAATTTTTTAAACTGTGCTCACAATGTGCTTGGTGAACAGCTCCGATGGTACAGAATATGTATCAGAGAGGGGAAGCTGACTGTCTTCTCTAGCAGCATTCAGCTGCTGCTTTCATTAAGCTTGTTTAATTAGATTCCAGATGCTAATTTGCAAGTCGATACCAGAGGGTGCAGGACAGTTTGCCTTTGAATCCACTCCCTGTGATGTCAGGGTCCTGCCGCACTCCACTAGCCTTCGGCGGCCCTTGCACAGTATTCTGACAATTAGTGCAAAGAGGGGACAGTATTGATCTTGACTGACTAAATATTAATCTTCTGCCTATTTTAATGAATTATAATCTTCAAGAGTTGAAATTTCTAAACAGGCCAAATGAAAACAATCCTTCTTATAGAAAATGACTAGAAGAGAAGTGCCCTAAGTTACTGATCCAATAGCTTCATTTCCCTACCCACCCCCCAACCCCAGGCAAAGTCTGTATTTCTGGACCATCACTATATTGCCAGGTACGTTGGTCACATTCCTTACAATTGACTGGATAATTATCTGAAAAGGTCACAATATGATTAACATTAGAGTCCCCACTCAGCTACCCTGTTGGGTAACAATCACTGCCAGGCTTCTTACACAAGCCTTATCAGAGAAAAGAATCAGCGGGCATGGCAACATGCAGCTTAGCAACACCCTCAAGTAACTGACCGTGTCATGGCACCTTTCACACTTAAAACCCGCTAGTCTCACAGAATGCCTAAATAAGTATTTTTGCTGATTAATAATAGTAATAATAATAATAGTAATAAGTAGGGCACTTATCATCAGTAAAATTCTATTTTGATACGTTTTTCTTTTTTTTTTTTTCCGAGAGAGGGTCCACTGACTGTCCTAGAATGCACTTGGTGGATCAGGCTGGCCTCTAACTTTGGGAATCCACCTGCCTCTGCCTCCTTGAGTGCTGGGATTAAAGGTGTGTGTCAGCAATGTCCAGTAAAATTTTCACTTCTAACACAGCTGAACATTATGAACACCAAAGGTAAAGGCTGATTCAGAAAAGGATGAACCTGAATACAGCTTAATAAAGTTATTTTGCCCCATCCACAAATACTGACTAACTAGTATGTGCCACAGCCCTGTAACCCCAGCACTAAGGAAACAAGAAGTCCATGTTTGCGGCCAACCTGGACTACATACTGAGAGTCTATCTCAAAAAGTAAACAACAACAAAAATGGCTGAATTTGTACAAGGGACCAACCAGCACAATATAAGTAGGGAAACTGAAATGGATAAAGGCAGAGCCCACCCTCAATCCTCCAAGTTAACAGCAAGGGAGAAAACTGGACAAGTGAAAACTATGAAACTGCTCCAAGCAACACTCAGGCATCAACTAGCTGAGAACCTTTAGAGACTGAGTGTGCCTTACATTCACCAGCTAGCTACTTGTTTCTCCCAAATGCTGAACCAAGAGCTTTCACTTGCAGCAAGTCCATGGCTCAGATGACCCAAGAGCAGAGGCCCATCTCAGGGTCTTAAAGAGTCCCCACTGTTGACAGCAGCTTTTCTGGACTGTGTCTTCTCAATGAGTACTTGCCCCACTCCCCATTTTCTATCCCTGGGTACTTTATGGAAGGTCTATAGCACTGTAGAGAAGTGTACTAGCTATCTTCCTGTTGTCTCAAAAGTATGTACTGAACTTTCCAGATAGGAAGAAGAGGAAGTCCCCTTGGTCCTCCAGTGGTCTTTGATGACTCAGATTTCACTTTAGTTCAGGGTCCTTTTGCCCTGACAAACAAGTACTGAGAGCTGGGAGCTGGAAAACAGAAATGGTCTCATTGCCCCTGCATTCAAGAAGTTCCCATTCCTTGACAAGTGGGGAAGATGCCTCTAAAAAAATTGCCAACAAACGTGTAGAACAGAGTTACAATGGAGCACAGAGACACACATGAATGAGAAATCCCAAGGGCTGCCGGCACACAACAGCAGTCAGAAGTCAACAGCAAGCAAGGCTATGAACAGGCAAAAATGGCTGGAGTGACTTCTGTTCCCTAACACTCAAGGGTTATGTTAGGGTGATACATTTCCATAAACAGCATGCACCCACATTAAAACAAGCACACAATAGCCCAGATGTCATGATAACTGGCTACATCTAGAAAGTAAATCTAAGAGGAATTAAGAGAAAGCTCAAGAAGAGGCTGACTATCAAGGGGTAATGAAGGCAAAAAAACTACAGCATCTTGATTTAATGACAGTTACTGACTGTAACTCCATTCCTGCGCATTTTATGACATATCAACTATATCAATTTATTGTTAAAATGAAGAACATTTTAAAGAAAAATAATAGCCTCAATGGTACTTGGACACGGCAGGGAAACAGCTCAATACACTTAAGACCCAAGACTAGATAAAGACTCCCCAATAACTTTCATTATTGTTGTTTTCTGAGACAGGGTTTCTCTGTAGTCCTGGCTGTCCTCGAACTCACAGAGATCCACCTGCCTCTGCCTCCCAAGTGATGGGACTAAAGGTGTGTGCCACCACACTGTGGCTTTACTGTTTTTATTTGATAACATACTTACACTTGTGTGTGTGTGTGTGTGTGCGCGCATGCGCGCGCGTGCTGTAGGCTAACCAGACTCAGGGCCTCACACAGGCAAGTGCTCTATTAGTAAGCCACACTCCCAAATCAAGATTTTTTTTTAAGTATCTATTAACATGAATGCAGGTTTTTATAGTATTATCTACAGGCAGTTGTTAAGATTATCACTTGGGGTTTAGAGTGATTTTCACTAATTGACAGTGTTAAGTTTCAACCTAAAATTATAAATGTATATAATGGGAATTGTTTCAACCTGTCTCAGGGCCTCATGGGTAATGTAGAAGAACATTAAATGTTTCAAATACAGGCATACTAAATCTAAGAATGTTCTCTTCAGAATGATAAAATTCCAAGTTGTACTGAAGGGAAGCTGATGTCTTTTCTCCCCAAATCATACCTGCCTTAAATGCACGGCCTTTGAACTATTTACAATTCAGACTTGATACAGTATAAAATTACTTTGGTGGAGCACCAGATCACTTTTAATAAACCTCAGATTTTAACTCTTTCTGCAATTCTCAGTTTTCCTTAACATATGGAAATTTTAATCAATTAAAAAAGATAAAACTTCCAAGAAAGTCTGAAAAGATTAATGTGGTTTAAAGATGAGCTTGGCATTAAAACTCCTCTACTTAGAAAATTAGAGACTTTGGGTTTGGGTCCTTTTCTTTTTAAGTGACCGCGTATACTAATTTTTTCTCTATGTGTTTAAGGACACCAAACAGAAAATAATGCTGATATAGGAATAAATTTTCACACTGAGAAATGAGAACAGAATTCTAATTTCATTTACAGTTTTACACTTGCCCCTGCTTATTCTTCTTAATTGGAGTTCAGATGCTATCATTTTTAATAGAAAACATCTACCTAGATTCTATATGTTTAATTCCTGTAGCTAGCAGAAAAGGATCACACAGAGTTCATGGAACACATTATTTGTGCTGTTAGCCTCATGTACCAAGTGCACAGGAGACACGTGTCCTGGCTGACCAGTTCTGTCTTTCATAGAAGTTGGCCCAAACCTGAAGGGAAAAGAAATTTGGAACATAACACTTACTGCTTCAATGACAATGACAGAATAGAAGAACAAAGTATTTTCCATATGCCATCTTCTTCCAAAGATGATCAGGCACAAAATACTGTCAAAATGTCTGTCTTTTGGGTCCTAAACAAAATACTTGCAAAATCAGAAAGAACAGAAAAGATGAAGTGAAACACTCCTGAACGGTTTACCTATGAAAAACTGAAAAGGACTGACACTCCCTATCAAAAAACTAACCACCAAGACATCAAGTACAAACAGAGATGACTGCTGACCAGGGCAGGTTAATCGAGGGGAAGGAGGGGTTATGTGGCACCACAGGAACCCAGTATACTGACCACACATTTGGAAGCAGCAACACAAGATCAATACATCTGCTATTAAAGGAATTTCTTTGGAAGAGAGCTTTCATGGAAAGCAGACAGGTCAAATGTCTTTCACAAGATGCTACCTTTTCTACTACCAAAGTAAATACAGTCAAACAATCCCTTACAAACACACTTGGAACACTAGATCCCTAACACCCTGCGAGGACGCTACATGTGCACATTTTTAGCCCCACTTCTGCCAGAGACTGGAAAGTCTACAGAGATTTTAAAAACTGACCCATTTTTAGGTTAGGTCTGTGTGACATGAAAGACATACATAGTTACTCTATTTTTAGTGAGGGAACAGAAAAACAGGTTGTCTGGTATCCTGGCACAAAAATCTCAGAACACAGGAAAATATCTCACATTGCAAGGAGTCTGAAAGAGCCCAGAATGGGTTCCCCAAGTCCGATGGAGAGCACAACAGGGCCACAGGCCACCACCACCAATGTTTTCACAAGCAGCAGGTCTCCTAAAGTAATGACAGTGCTGTGCAAGCTCTGGAGGAAGCAATCAGTCTGTAAATGTCTGACACACGACTGGGAAAATATCTGAAAGCAGGAAGCTGCAAGGCTTACATACCTCCATATCTGGTCTAAACTTATCTTCAAACACAGCCATTGCTGCCAAGGAGCCAGAACCTGTAAGAAAAAGATGCACTTTTAGTGTATTTTACCAACACTCAGCCTCTCCATCTCCAGTTTACCTTGGGTCAGCAAAAGCAGTCAAACATGCCCAGTGTCACATTCAGTTCAGTGTCAGGACCAAGTCTAGATAGAGGCCACATTCCAGAAAAAGTCAGTGCACTTCCAAGCTGGAGCCACTTACTAGTTAGGTAGCCCTGAAACTGGCTCTCTTATTACAGGGTTAAATGTGCAGCAGTCGCAGTAAAATACTGATGCTTAAAAATGAGGTCACAGAGAATCTGTATTTTTCCAAGAGGGGAGTGCCCCATAATTCCCTCTATCCTATGTGAGGAAGCCTGTGCTCCACACTTGGCTTGGTGAGCTGCTAGACACAGTGCTAAATACTAAACCCGTTAAGAAGACATTGTTTTAATGATGTAGTCTTGGTAAGGGCGCATTGGCACATAGGCAGAGAGGCAGATACAGCACCAGCAATGGTAATGGGACTTTGAACTGAGCTACCAGGTTACCCCAGTTACTACAGTAAAACACTACATTCCGTGGCATTTATTTGGAGCTATTATTTTTAGTTTGTACTTTGAGGACTAACAGCTGAGTAGACAAAATGACAAAGACACAAAAATTTATTACAACAATAGCAAATGGCTAAAAGGTTATGCTACACAGGTATTAGCAGAGCAAATTTATCCTTAGCAAGGTTGGATATAAAGGCATTACAAATAAGCCTGGCCTCTGAGTGGAGACAAAGGCAGCTCAGCACTATTTGAAAATGTAAACTTGCTTTGTCCAGAACCCTGAGAAGCTTCAGAAAACCGTCATCTGTCTACATAGGGCTCTGGCATCATTTCAGGGAACTCTACTTTTGGAGAGAGGATACAGTTGTCCACAATTTTTTACTCCAATTAGAAGATTTTTTGGCATTTATTACTTTTTAACTTGTTTTGCATAACACTATCTATTTAGTGGGGTCACAGAGAAAACCATATTTTCTATTTAAAATGATTTGTGTACATCGCTTGACCACCTCAACGGTTTAGCAAAGGAAAAAGGCAGCGATTAAACAGTTTCAAATGAGGTGTCCTGCTGATTTTATCAAGTCTGCTGAATGTATAATGAAAAAGGAGAAGCTGACAGCAACACTGCACTGAGGAAATACAGACTACCTTATCTGAACCATTTAAGGAGGTCCAATTATAGATCAAATTTAAAGGGTAGAAACAGCAGATTTACAGACACAAATCAATGAACATGGTAATCCCGATGAATATGACAGATACTCCTGTTACAGAATATTGCTGTGGTTGAGGATCATTACCTTCACAGCACCGGATACATCACATCTAAAGCAGTGGGAAACGTCAAGTGTAGACCAGCATTAAAAGCAATGACTATTCATTTAGGTTCTGGGAGCAAAAGGCAACCCCACTTCCCCCTTTTGCATTTCTTCTCTTTGTGTGTGTAGGGTGTGGGGGACTAAAACAGTCTAAAGGGACATTCAAAGCCCTGTGGAAAGGAAATGGACATTCAACAGATATAAAACTGGTATGTTCCAAAACACTCTAGCAGAGATGCAGGTGCAGGCTCCTTGAGAAATGTGCTCACATTCTACCAATGGTTTCATTAGTCCCCAGCTCACCACGAGGTTCAGGGGTCAAAAGGGAATAAACAAACAAACAAACAAATAAATAAATAGTCTTGGTATCTGTTTCAAGGCACAGATAGAAACTCAAATTCTCTATGTCATACTAGGAAAAACAAAGCTGGTTTTGTGTGGAAAACAAAGGACAGCTGTCAGGAGGAAACAAGAAAATGGCAAATGAGGGGATCTCTGGAAACAATTCTCTGAGATGCAAAGCGTTCCTGCAGAGTGGCCAAAGGCAGGCTTGCCTTCTAATGTGTCCGAGATTATCTATCTCGAGGAAGAGCCCAAGGGTAAATGGACTAACAGGCTCAAAATCCACATTTAAAAAGGATACAAAAAGACAGGGCATTTACCCAAGAGCTAACAACTTGTAGAGAATGGAAATGAGTTATCATTAAAGAAACAAACTAAGTTTAGCTTAAAGGCATTTTTCCTGAAAAAACAAAATAAAACTGGTCACTTTGGCACTTCCACAGTAAGTACTTCTCCTTTATTCTTTCTCCTAGGCATGAATTTGCTTCTGTTCAGCTTCATTCAGTATTTAAAAAAAAAAAAAATAGTTCCCACCCAACCAAACAATTCTTCCTCAATCTAAAGCTGCCTCCTGCTTGGCAGTAACACCACAGATGCAATTTCTCTAAGCAGAAAGGACACACCAGAACCCCCAACTCCTGGTACAAAAAGGTCTGTCATGTGTTTGGGGGTGGGGACAGAGGGTGCTCCACAGTAGAGAGTTGTAGGTGAAGACCATGAACAAAGCATCTCTGCTTTCCTGTTTACCCTCCGTCTTTCCACACACAGGAAAGAACCTCCTAAACTATGCTTCACTCTGCTCCCTCGGATTAATACAAGTGGTTCCAAAATAAACAAAAAGAAATTCAACCTCAAGAGAATTCCAACATCATTTGCAAATTAGCTCCTGTTTACAGGAAAGAAGGGATCTGGCGCCCCCTTTGATGAGTTCACAGAAGGGCTAGGATAGGAAATGGCACACTCCCTGTCGACAGGTTTGACTGCAGTCAAATATGCTGCACAGAAAGTAAGAATTCACACAGGACTGCAACTATCAAAGCCACAAGAGGGCAGAATAAAATCATCAGAGAACTTCAAGGCAATGCAATGAGAGCTGCCATAAAAAAAAAAAAAAAAAAAAAAGACTCAACAAGAAGAGCGGCTGAGCCCAAAACAAGACACAACAAATCATCAGACAAATGCCAGACAGGTCCAGCCACGACATGACCTACAAAATGACCTACAAAATGTTCAAACCCTGCATCTCACTTTTCCTATACACCACTAATGGACACCTGGAGCCGCCCACTGCTTCAGCATCTAGCCACCCAGACAGGCATTACCATACACAAAGCCAGGGCAAATTCTTTTGAAAGACCATTTATTCTATTTTTTATTTTAAAAACATGGACTCCTCTGAGTTTCAAACCATCTGGTTTCCTGTAAGGAAGAAATGTACATAAAGGCAGAAGAGCCTGTGCTTCACATAGAGCGTGTCCAGTTAAGAAATGAATAGAGGAAGGAAATTTATGCCCTGGCAATGCTGAAGGCACATGCAGCCCCATATAGACAGTTCTGTTGAACTTATCCATATTGAGTCTAAGTTGATGAGGACTGACCAGGTCTCTTCCTCAAGAGGGCTCCAGATCTCATTACAGATGGTTGTGAGCCACCATGTGGTTGCTGGAAATTGAAGTCAGGACCTTTAGAAGAGCAGGCACTGTTCTTAATGGCTGAGCCATCTCTCCAGCCCTGTCCAGTTTAGAAACCAGACACCAGTGACACCTACTTTCCATACATGGAGGCTGAACTCTGTGAACACAAGATGTACAGCCAGTGTGCCATAAACTTTACTCCAGCAGGAAGGACAACACATTGAGAGAAAAGGAAGCAAACAGGGCCCAGTGGTGAGCACCAATGTGCCACATGTAATGTCCTATGTCATTTAGTTTTCCGTATAGCAACTCGCTGCAATGGCAACCATCTCACCCAAGATTATAGGCCCAACATGCACAGAAGCAGAATTTCATCTCAGCTGACCTTATACGGCCCTCTCACACAGAAAGTTCTATTTACACAAGACAATTAAGAAAGGATACACAAGACTAGTCATGACCAGGGCTTGCTACCCTTCCCTTCCCCAATACAAATATTTCGGTCTACTTTCAGTTTTCAAAGGCCCATGCTAATTTCAGCCTTTTCACCTTGGTAAGGGGCAGTGGCTGGGACCTCCGACAGTCTAACACACTCCTAATCACTTTCAAATCACAGATAAAATAACACTTCTTCCCAAGAGTCCTCCCTCATTACCACCCAACCCACTTTCCTCACAAATACACATGCAGCCCCACACCAAGCACCAAACAAATCCATGTTGGGTTACACTGTGCTGAACGGAGAATGCAACTGGCCAGGGAAACTGAACAGGTCCTAAAGAGTGATAATAGCACCTAGCATCTTACAAAGTGTAAAAGAATATTTACTGGGGCTGGAGAAACGGCTCAGTGGTTAAGAGCATTGCCTGCTCTTCCAAAGGTCCTGAGTTCAATTCCCGGCACCCACATGGTGGCTCACAACCATCTGTAATGAGGTCTGGTGCCCTCTTCTGGCCTGCAGACGTACACACAGACAGAATACTGTATACATAATAAATAAATAAATATTTTATAAAAAAAAGAATATTTACTGCCTAGTGCCTAATTAACCATACTAGGCTGAATAAAAGGCAAACAGATATAACCCAAGTTCAACTGTCAAAAAGATGTCTTAAAGAAACAAAACTGCATCCAATTTATTATCCCTTATCCTAGTGAGGCCAAGGAGTGGGTTACCCTTCCTGGGTTTCTGTATCCTACTAGCAAAGCTCTCCATCTCCTCAGGAGTTTCCATGTAACTGCTCCTTAGCAACCTCCACAAGTCCGTCCTTTTTCAGCCCACCCATAGTTACTGAGTAGCCACTGTTGCTTTAAAAAAAAAAAAAAAAAGGTTCTCTAAAACAGGAAGAAAAAAAAAGGAACAATTTGGTAACTAGCATTTAGAGATGACTTTGTGTAACCCCTGAAATGCCTACATACTCTCTGCCTAACCTCCCAGGTCACTGTCCTCCTGCAAGTCCAATCCTTACCAATTCAGCCTCTCTTGGTACCCAACACACAGAGAAAATCTACATCCCAGGGTGCTGACACTAGCAGCGCCAGGAACTGTGCTCCATGAACACTCAATCCATGGCAGCCACTCAGGTAGGTGGGCAATGCCCTACCCTGGTTTCCCTAGAAAAATGCTCACTAAAGGACTGACTCTTCCTGCAACTGACACCCTGCAAAGTCCTGGAAAGAGGGTGTTGTCTACTCCATCACTTCCCACCCACAGTTCTCTTGAGATGAAGCTGTGGTGGGACAACTACTGTTGACCTCCAGAAGGAGCTCATGTCCAAAGTTCACATTTCCACCCAAGACTATTTAAATTTATTTATATGTGCACTGGTGTTTTGCCTGCATGCGTATTTGTGAGGGTGTAAGATCTTGGAGTTACAGGCAGTTGTGGACTGCCATGTGGGTGCTTGAAGTTGTACACAGTCTCCTGGATCCTCTGGAAGAGCAGCCAGTGCTTTTAACCATGGAACCATCTCTCCAGCCCTCCATTCAAGATTTTAAATGAAATATCTGTTCCTGTAAGTTATCAGGCCACTAACTTTAAAAAAAAAAAAATGTTAGGGGCCAGGCGGTGGTAGCGCATGCTTTTAGTCCCAGCACTTGGAAAGCAGAGGCAAGCAGATCTCTGTGACTTTGAGACCAGCCTGGTCTACAAGAGCAAGTTCCAGGACAGGCTCCAAAGTTACAGAGAAACCCTGTCTTGAAACACACACACACACACAAATAAATAAATAAGTTGTAATGTAAAATACAAGTGCTGAAACTCAGAAAAATGTGTAAAATGCAAAATATTAACAACTGGAAGGCTCAAACAAAAACAACATTTCTAACAAAGATACAGTAGTATATAAGCTGAAAAAAGCAGATACATGGTCAGAAACACAACATTAATAGTCAAATAAAATAAAACAGTCATTGTCTGGCTTTTAAATTAACAAACATTAAGAAGAGTAACAACCAGTGCTGACAAAGATGTTATAAAATTGACACAGTAGTCCACTGGAAGAGGCAAAAGGGGACAAAATCTGCTTTTTGTGGAGTTTTGGTTTGTTTCCAACAGTCTTCCTATATAGTTTAGACTGGTGTAAGAAAGTAATCATCCTGCCTGAGCGTCACCGTCGTCCCCTCCTTCTCCACATCTACTTTTCTTTTTCTTTGATTTGAATCTGTTGTACTAGAGATGACTCAGGGCCCCACACAAGTCAGGCAACAATGATGCCCAAAGCTACACTGTTTACCCAAAAGTCATAGGGTTCTCTCCCTTCCACCACATGTCTCTGACACAAGAAAGCCAAGTGCCAAAGACAAGATTATCAAGACAGCCTAGAAAAGGCTGTTTTCTTCATTTACCACTCCTACCAAGAAATCAGGTTAGCAGGTTTTTCCTTTCTGGTTGATTTCATACTAATAACCACACATCTGAATATAATCTGAATTATTTTTACCTAAAAATTTTAAAAAATTTGAATTTTTGTTAACATCTTAAATGATTAAATGTGTTTTTAGTGTCTAGCAGTGACACTTGGGTATCTGTTCTAGGAGAATTTATATTACATTACCACATTTTTTTCAAAAAGCAAAATTAGTCTTAATTTTTTGAAACCTCAAAAGGCACTTTACCAGCATTAGTACAAATTGAATAGCTTTATCCAAAATGACTGGGACCAAAAATAATTTGAATTTCGGATTTGGGGAAATATACAAACATATAATGAAATATCTTGGGATGGGACCCAAATGAAAAACATGAAATCATCTGCTTCATATGCAACCTATACATATAGCCTGAAGGTAATTTTATGTAATATGTAAGGGGATCTCAGTTCCGGCTGCAATCTGTCACATGAGGTCCAGTGTGACAGTCTCTACCTGCAGTCATGATACCCAGTTTCACACTTCAGAAGTGGGATGTTCAACCTATGCTCAGCCTGAACCTGTTTTTCTGCAAGAACTCAGAACAAAATCTGAGATGTCTTGTGAAAATTCACAGCCTCTTACTTGTTCTGTATATTTTAAAATGCCTGCATTAACACGAATTGTGTATAGGTCTGGTTTGGGGGTTTGTAGCATATTCTTTTCATATATCAGTGTTTAAATACTAAATCAAACATAGTGATTCTGTAGTCATCATTACTAGACAGCTGAAACTGAAATGCTTCTCCTGCCTAAACTTGAAGTGGGGCAGGTGGGAATCTGCCCTGAAGTCATGTGCTGGGGACAGTTCTCCATGTTACAGACTATAACTGACATCCCACATATTCCAAGTAGTTTTCCAACAGCAGAGCAGCTGGTAAGAAGAATGAAGATGTAAACCTAGGTCCCAGAGCTAGGAAGCCCGGCACTACTCAGAAGCAATTCAGGACACGCAAGTCATCCAAGCTCTGAAACACAAAGCTACCCAGTAGGCCATGGTTCTGGATATACTGGTTTCTCTGGGTACATCAGTCTGAGCACCACAAAAGGCTACTGCCTCAAAAACTAGGGTATCCAGTACAGCAGCTGCCCTAGATTCCTTTCCCTACAGTCAGGATGACAACATCTTCAATGGCTCTTGCGGACTGAACAAGACACTGTGTGCAAAGCTGAATGCTGGGGCATAGTAAGAGCTCAATGAAAGTTAGTTATCATAATGACTCTGGGACAGTTCCTTGTCCTCTAGCAGTGACTTGATACACTCATTCTCAACAGGTCCCTGAGCAGCAGCTTTAATGGGAACCAAGGTGTTCAAAATTTCTTTTCTCAATGTCGAGAAATTCTGAGAGGTAGCAAGAAATGGATTCCCATTGCTTTCCCCCAAATCAATTTTATCAGAGCTTCACAGCAAAAAAGGCTGCCCCTGCTAAGGAGCAGTACGTTTTAAGCACCCAAGGACCTGCATGCAACTGTGGTCTGCCAAGGTGGAAGATGTATGCAGCGATAAAGGAATCACCACTGAACTTTCTAATCCATCAGTGTCAGCTCTTCCTGACAGAGCACTTACTCACACTTGCTCATTGTTAGTCAACTGGCCACTCTTCCTGGGGAAAATCTGGTACTTTCCACAGACCTATGGATGGAGGTCATTTTTCACACCATTTCCGTCTACAAGGCCTTGTCTCCTGGTCCTAGTGCTTGCACTGAGGGCTAACAATGCCAGTGTGTGAAAAGCTGATTTATGAATATGAAGCAATGCCGATGCCAAGGGACTGTGCTCAGCCACTAGAGAGCAGTGGAGTACCTCTCTGGGCTCAGAAAGACTAAGCCAAGCCGCAGACTTGAAAAGGTTTAATTGTATGCATGCATTTCATTAGAAGCCTTGGCCAAAAGCTTTGGAGGCAGGCAGCCGGGCAAGCAACAAGACAATCTTGCATGGCTTGCTGAAATCCAGATTTGTCCTTTGTCAGCATAAACAGTTTAATTTGATGTTTTCACTCCTGAGTAAGCACAGAGTATTACAGCTAAACCCTCTTGAGGGAAAGAATGCCTCCTTTTCATCAACAAATATACTTCAATGTCAAGGTCTACTTTTAATTCCCAATAAATTGTTGGAAATACACTCCCAGTTAATATGCTGGAAATATATATGTTCTTAATCATCCAACATTTTTAACTCAAAAACTAGAATCTTAAACAATGCATCTCCTACTCTACATGTGTACTTGTGAGTAAATATGTAAAATACCACTTGAAGGGAATGGGATTGTCCTCATAATTGCAACTGTAAAGTCTCACAGACCTGACAGGTTATCAACAATCCTAAATGCCTGAAAACTCAGGAAATCTAGACTTAAAATGTAGAAGGTTTTCTTATTAATGTATTTTAGTGACATGGCACAAGGTATGGAGAGAAATAGTCTCTTAAAACTCCTGGCTAGGGGCTGGAGAGATGGCTCAGAGGTTAAGAGCACTGACTGCTCTTCCAAAGGTCCTGAGTTCAATTCCCAGCAACCACATAGTGGCTCACAACCATCTGTAAGGAGATCTGGTGCCCTCTTCTGGCCTGCAAGCATACATGGAAGGAATGTTGTATACATAATAAATAAATAAATCTTTATTAAAAAAAAAAAAAAAAACACTCCTGGCTAATTTGGGTTAAGATGGAGGGTGAAAACCACCTACACATTTGCCTGTCCTCCTGGTCACCCACATGCAGGCACCAGACAAGAGGTCTGAGGCTTTGAGCTGAGGACACCACCAGCCACTGCAGAACTACTTCCTGTACTGCAAGTTAAGCCTGCTTTGCAAGTCTTTCCCAAGCTGTCATGTCCCTCAGAACCCTCATAAAAAAGGGAACAGAGATTTTAGTTATTTATACAGCATCCCTGATTTTAATTATAAAACATGGTACTAACAAGAAATCCCACTTATTGAAAAAAAATGGAATTAATTCATCTGTATCTTCTTTTCAGAAATGGAAAATCTACCTTCAGAGAAGTGAAGAAACCTACTCGAAGCTACACAGCTAGCAATGGAAGAATGGGAACAGACCCTAGTGCTAGAAACAGCACCGTCCTCATTCTATGAACTACACAGAAAAGTAAAGTGGCCTTCCACTTAATCCAACCTAAAATCAGAAAATAAAAGACAGCAAGTGCTAGGTTATGAGTTCAAAGGCACTTTGGTTTTAGCTGGTCCAATTTTGAGGCAAGAGCAGGGAAAGAGGAATTAGTTAACCTCAATCTCTCTCAAGTGGGATTTAAAGCAAAGAATGTAAGACTGACACTTCCTTTAACTAAAGTACTCCTGGCAAGAGCTTTTATTTGGTTGGGGATAGAGTGAGTACTGAACTTTCAAAGTTGATTTCATGGAAAAATGTCAGAGCTAAAAAAAATGAAGAAAATATTAATTCAATACCTTCAGTATTTTACTGACACCTTTCTCTATCCCACAGAACCAAGAACAAAGTCTACTCTGGTCAGAAAAAGCTAGCTGTATTACATTCCATTCCAGGTAATATCATAATTTTACAAGGAAAGGTTTCTCATCTCTATCTAAGGGCACCATCTATTGGCTTAGTACCACCTTTGTAGCAACCAGGAAGCCAGATAGAGAATTTAACTTCCAAGTGCTTTCGGCTCCCAGCTGTTTTCTTTTTGGCACTCTACAGCTATAGAAATCTTAAGATTCAAAATCCATGTGTTACACATTTTAAATCTTCTAAAATGGACCTGACGTGTACTAATCAAAGCAGGGAAAGGTGCCAGAGAAATCTGAGCACACAGAACTGCATAGAAAATGACTGCAACACTCCACAAACATTCACTATGTGCTTCCCAGCAAGTGTTTTCACTCAGGGCAGCCACTGCACCTTCAAATCCTTCTCAAGGGTACAGAACCTTTAGCCATTCCTCTTTGGATAGCTCAGTCAGGCCTAGAACTCTCAATGTAGCCATACTAAAATACTGCTACCTCAGCTTTCATATTACTGGGATTAAAAGCAGACATTGCCACATTCAGCTTCTCGCCACCATTTTACAGCAGAAATCAAGATAAATTGTAGAGAGCCAAGAAAGTTTGCCCTAAGAGTTTTAAAGCTACACTGACTCGAAAGATGAGCTCTTTTCACAGTACCTCAAAAAATGGCACCGAGGGCAGAGCAGCACATGCAGGTAACAGTGCACAGTGACTGTGTGTTCACAGACATAATATCTCAGAGGTAAGAACACAGTGATCGTGTGTTCACAGACATAATATCTCAGGTAACA
>JAQHUG010000107.1:5999808-6009972 GCA_028555095.1 Dicrostonyx torquatus
CAGACATAATATCTCAGGTAACAGCACAGTGACTGTGTGTTCACAGACATAATACCTCAGGTAACTGCACAGTGACCTGTGTCCACAGGCATAATATCTCAGGTAACAGCACAGCGACCTTGTGTTCACAGACCTAGTATCTCAGGTAACAGCACAGTGACCATGTGTTCACAGACATATCAGCACATTAGAAGGATACGATTAGTAGGTGTGGCTCTCAGCTCCCAAGATTAAAAGGCAAGTTTGGCAAGACTTGCCAAAAATAAAGACATACCACCACCAAAACCACACCAGCTTCATTTTTAAAATAACAGATCTCAGGTTCCAAGAGGTTAGATCCAAGCAGAGCTAGGCCTAAAACCAAAATTTCCACAGCTTCTTCCAAAGCTCTAACTTAAACCTCAGTACTTCCTGAACAGTCCTCTCAGGGCCACTGCTATCTCACAAAGCGTCCAAGAAATCAAGTTTCCTGGACCAGCACAGATCCTTCCTGTCTGCCTCTGATTTACAGAATGCAGGGCACAAAAAGAAATCTATAGTGATATATGCGTCTAGAACTCCCAAAGCAGCAAAAAGACCCCCAGCAACACTTCAGTGACGAAGTCCTAGACCAGTCTTCTAGGAAGGTATCCACTAAATCCATAGCTGACTTAGGAAGTAAAAGTGAATATGAAACATTTCCCATCCTGAAGCATGCTGATCTGATCCACTACAGGAAACCTTCCCAAATTAAGCCAGCAGAGAGACGTCTGCACAACAGGAGTGGTAGCACTCATTTGTCCTTGCTACACTGGGGAGGCTGGGCAGGGAATCAGGAGTTTTGAGGTCAGCCCGGGGTATATAGCAAGCCTCAAGAAGTGTGGGGGGGGTTAATATCTACACAAAAAATGTACTTTAGTGTAAAATATAGAAAAAGTGATCCTCAACTTCTCTTGTACAGCAGGCTGGCCTTGAACTCATTGAGATCCACCTGCCTCTGTCTCCCAAATGCTGGGATTAAGAGCTTGCACCACCACTGCCCAGCTAATTCTCTATCTGTGGTGGTTTGAGTAAAAATGGACTCATGTATTTAAATGCTTAGTCATCAGGGAGTAGCACTATTATAAAGGATTAGCAGGTGTGGCCTTGTTAGAGGAAGAGTGTCACTAAGGGTGGGCTTTGAACTTTCAAAAACTCACGCCAAGCCCAGGCTCTCTTTTTCTCCTCTGTTTGCAGATGAGGATGCTGCTCTCAGCTACTTCTCTAGCACCACACCTGCATGCCACCACGCTCCCTGACAGGATGATAATGGACTACTCCTCTGAAACTATAAGCAAGCTCCGAGTTAAATGTTTTCTTTTGTAAAAGTTGCCTTGGTCATGGTGTCTCCTCACAGCAATCCAATAATGACCAAGGCACTGTTCATGTTCCAGCTTAATTTCAGGATTCATCTGTCTGTAAGACAAGACACTGGTTTGTTTCTGCCTCTCTGCCCCCAACTTCTTAACTGCTCAGGGCCCCTGTAAACTAGGGCTTAGAAGGTATATTCCAGTAATTAGGAAATTGTGTACTCAGTTTATCTGGAGATAGACTTTTCCTCAATGGCCCTTGTAGTGACCCAGCATCTTCCCTAATGATGCATACCAATGTTTATTCCTTACCTAAATTGTCCAAGGGCCTCATTTCCAGGAATGTCATGCTTGAAATATATTCATGTTAATTCTCTATGTGGATAAGCAGGCTGCTACAAGGAACACTGCCAACCTAACAAAAAGGCGGTCCCCAAGCTTCTCCTGACATGACTTCAATCTGCCTAATAAAGGAAAGCTGGCAAGTCCACAGAATAACCTAATTAATCTGAGAATTAAGAGTCTTAATTTTGTCTATCTAAAAAAACTAACTGAAACATTCTCTTTCTTAATTAAAAAAAAAAAGCCAGAAATTCTTGTCCAGCTTCCACAAATCACGTCGGCAGTCTCTTCCAAATTAGTTTCCTAAAAACAAAACAATGCAGTATATGAAAACTTTAGCGTTCCCTCTTCTAGCTTATGCACTTCCTTGCTAGGTGTCAAGAACCCACTGGGAGCCTCCCTCTCTACATCGGTGGGTAAAGCACAACCGTGGTGAAGCATCTCCCCACAGCTGTGCTGCTGTCACTGCAGTCAACATGCTCTGGGGCAGGGCCAGACCACAGGGTGGTCAATGCACTCCTCTCCCCTGGAAACGCGGTAAGACCAGTGTGCAGCAGATGACTTGTGTTAGCAGGCCAAATGAGAAAGGATGGATGACATCTATTCAACATAGAAAAAGACTTCAGGCACCTGGCTGGTTGCCCACACTACCCTGTGGCAAACTTTAGGTACACCTTTTTAAAAGTTGGGACTACTGGTGCTTACTGTCAAATCACCAAAAAACCAAACCAAACCAAACCCACCTTATTACAAAGTTTAGCTTCTATTTCTCATAATAAAGTCAGTTAAAAAAGAAAAAAGACTTTATGTGAAGTATTCATTTTCTCACTCAAGCTATGCTAGCAGAAGCCTGAAACTTCCCCCAGAATGTTCACAACTCAGGAAAACATGGAATTATCTGGCTTGAGGATGGCCCTCCACTTGCTTCTTCATTGAGGTTTGGGCTGTTGTTCATCCAAAATAATGAGCATGAATTAAAAGAAAACCCATCAAATCCTGCCAATTCTGGAGCTCTCCCTCAATCTAACTCCCCACTCTCAACAGGACAGGAAGAGGAGGAAAGGGAATCAGCAGAATGAAGACACAAACCAAACCACAGAAACGGAAGCCAGGTTAGGAAAAAGGCTTCGCACAGCACCTTCCACAGGACAAGGCACAAGGCAAGCCCAGGCAGGGCGCTATGAAACTGTATGTGCTGCTTTTGCAAAGCTTCCCTCTTCACAATGGATATGGACTGAAAAGAAACAAAAAATAAAACTATGTTGTCTTAGGGTTGTAGAATTATGGAAAATTGAAAAATGTTTTGATCCTATAAAGCTATTTCAATAAATACCAGGTGGTGGTGGTTGTTATCATGTAAGGTAGAAAATCTACACATAAAGCAATCAAAAACACAAGGAACATATAAAGGTCCTTTGAGAATTTGGGCAAATATTTTTACTACTTAGAATCAAGGCTTAGTTTAATGAAACTTGAGCTGTAAGCTGGTGACATCACACCAACAATGTTGTACTAGAACTTGCTTGAGGAAAGCCAAAAGTTCAAATCCTGCTTTGCCACTTACCAGCTGAGAATAACAGCTTTGGGTTTCTCATCAATAAAATAGCAACAACAGAACCAGTTGGATGGAATTTAACAGATGATAAAGTGGCAGCACCCAGTAGACTGTGACATAAAGACACTATATAAATATGCTTTATTTTTAATAAACTTAAAATAATACTAGATTCAATAATTAAAAAAAAGGACCAGCCACATGAACAATGCTTTGTGCTAATTTCTTACAGCTAAATTGGAGCCACACACACAGAACAGAATCAACGCTAACTCTACTCCAGAACGGAAAACCACTAGTTCATAGTAGACAGCAGCTAAGGTTACTAAGTAAGTTCACACTGGCGCAAACAAGTTACAAAAGCAAGATTCTGGCAGACTCTTAGAACAAGATTCTCCACTCTCAGAGAGCACAGAGTTTTGAAGACACAAAAAGGTTGGACAAGGCCAGGAGGAACAGAGTTTGGCTAAGGTCTGAATCCTGGAATCAAGACATGCCACTGTTCCTAGGGCTATTGGAGAGAATGGCTTCAGGCTGGACTCAGGTGACAGGGAAGACGCTTCAGACTGTAAAACCACTCCTGCAGCAGCAGCCTGGAGGAAGCAGTGAAAACGTTCAGGTGAGAACAAGGGGTTGTTGCCACAGACTATACACAGCATATACACAGAAAAGCAGCAAGAAACGAGACTAGAAAGGCTGCCCAGGTAGAAGGGTTACTGCCACATCGCAGCTACCAGCAGTTCAGTGGCATGGAAGAAGACAGCAAAGAACCAACATCAGAAATGCAGGGTCTGGCCCATGGTTCGGCAAGCTACTGAGTACTCGCCACATCCCTCTTGTCACTGGGCCTGTCCATAGCTGTCACATGCCTGGTCAGAACACAATCTACCTCCATTTCCAAGCCTCCCTTTGATGCCAGACTGAAGTCTCACAGCAAATCTAATCATACTAGATTAGGTAGGATTGCTTGGGGTTAGGAACCTCCAGCACAAACCAAAACATCTTATCTAGTGTCACCTCTGACCCATCCTCGCAATATTCATGCATCTTTGTCCCTTCCTATTTCGCTTCTACTGGGCTCCTAGACAGAATCTCCCCCACTCCCCAGCACTGCTCCTGCCTCACCTCCAGAGCTTGGGAAGCACAGAGCCAAGGAGGACTGCAGGTACTTCTTCCTGGTTTTTTTCCCCTCTTATCAAACTGGCAAAAAAAAATCCAGTGTCAGGAAGGCTGCTCCAGAAAGATATCTTTGTTCTCTTGGTGGGAGGGTAAATTAGTGCCATCTTTTTGGAAGGCAATTTGGCAGTAGCTCTTGAAAGGTAAAACACCCTGTACTGTTTACCATCTGTCACTTCTAGGGACTGTCTGCCCAGCAGCTGTATTTTCTTCCTGTGTCTGAAGAAGTCCACCCTCACATAAACAGGCTGAGCTTCAACCTCAGAGCACCCACCTTCCCCACAGTTCTCTGACAGTGCATGGACTGCAGCTTCAGCTCAGAGCCTTTCCAGCTACCACTGCGGCGGCTCTACAGACCTGCCACAGCCCATTCTCAAGTGGGTTTGTTTGTTTTGTTTTTTGGCACTGTTCTTGGCTCTAAATCCAGTTTTTGTCCTCCCAGGTAGGCTAGAAACCACCTGCTATCAAAACAAAGTACCTCTTTTACTGACATCATGCAATATTTCTATTGCTTATAAAAGAATTCATGAACACATTCTAATCTAGAAATTTAACACTAAGAATATACCTAAATCAAGTATGCATTCATAGAAACCAATTACACTGGTAAAACTCTGAAAAGCAAAGCGTTCATTGCTAAGAGAATGATCGGTAAATCATTATATGGTACAGCCATATAAAGCAATCAATTAGAACAACTACAGAAATAATGTTCTCCTTATTATTTAGACCCACAGAGAAACAAAACCCTAAAACCAATTTATAGAGGGGCTGGAGATGTAGCTCAGTGACAAAGCATTTTGCTCATGCACAAGACCTAGGTTTGATCTCCAATATCACAAAAAAACAAAAACATACGACAAATCAGTGGGAGAGGATGGCTTGATCTATGCATTCTTTTCTTTTTAAAAAAATTATTTTTAGATGATTTTATGTGTATGAGCATCATAAACATACACATGTATGTATGTGCAGAAGTGCTAGCTCCCCTAGGACTAGAGTTATAGATGGTTGTGAGCTGTGATGTGGGTGTTAGGAGTTGAACCTGGTTCCTCTGCAAGAGCAACCTGTGGTGTTAACCACTGAGCCAACTCTCTAGCTCCCATCTATTTTTTAAAAGGACGACTATACAAGCTAAGAAGTAAGTCATAGAGAAGAATAGATGAAGATGTACTATGGTGATATTTTGTTTGTTCTTTAACAAATAAAGTTTGCCTGAAGAGCAGAGTGCAGAACTAGCCACACAGAGGCCAGGCAGTGGTGGCAGACACCATTAATCTCAGCATTTGGCAGGCAGAGGCAGGCGATCTCTGGGAGTTCAAGGCCACCCTGGGCTACACAAGATAGAATCAGTCTAAAAGAGGAACAGAGTTATACCTTTGATCCCAGCACTTGGGATCACACGCCTTTAATCCCAGCACTCAGGAGGTGGAGACAAGAATGATATATATGGCTGAGTGGAGAGAAGAATATAAGGCAAGAGGAGACAGGCGCTCAGAGAATTCAGGCTGGGGTTTCAGTCTGAGGATTCGTAGGGAGAGGATAGCCCCTTTAATCTGAGGATTCAGCAGAGGTAAGTCACAGAGAAGAATAGATGAAATCTACAGTGATATTTTGTAGAGGTAAGAACTAGTGGCTGAATGCTTTGCTCTGTTTCTCTGATCTTTCAGCATTAACCCCTATATCTGACTATGGGCTTTTATTATTAAGACCAATTAGATCAGCACTCAGGAGGCAGAGACAGGCGGATCTCTGTGAGTTCGAGACCAGCCTGGTCTACAAGAGCTAGTTCCAGGATTGGCTCCAAAGCTGCAGAGAAACCCTGTCTCGAGAAAAAAAAAAGATCAATTAGAATTAACACAACAATATACCATAAAATATCTTGGGGATAAGAAAACAACACCTAACTAACAGTGACAGGCCTTGAGGAGGAGTATAAGGTAGACTTATCTTCCCTAAATACTTGGCTCTCAAGTCACAGCTCTTGTCATGAACATACTACTCGCAACAGACAACGTTTCAGTGTCACTTGCTCAGACACCACACACTCTTTCTTACTCTGTTACTGTCTCTCACCTTGGGAACTTACACCATGGATCCTCTTAGAGTTGAGTTGCATGTACTCACCTGCTTAATGCCATTCTTTTTTTTTTTCTTTAACTTAAAAGAAAGTTGTTTTATTAAGAGCAAAACCAGTTGTCCAGACAAGGAATTCTGGTTAAGACTAGAATATGATTCCAACACATTTTCAGACTGTCAACCTGCTCTACAGATTTTGACTTGTTAGTTTCAACAATTACAAGAACCAATTCCTTAATATCCATCTATCCATCCACCCACCCAACCCATACACCAATCAATTAGCCCATCTACCCATCAGTCCATTGACTGATCGAGAAATGCATCCATTTATCATGTTAGCTTTGTTTTTCTGGAGAACCCTGACTAATTTAAGTGTTAACATATTTGATAAGAGCTCATCCTGATGTTATTCTTATATTTCAGGATATTGTCTGAACACTTTATATGCATTCTCATTTAATTATCATAATAGTCACTTAATGCCATTCTTAGCCACAGGGCAACAAATAAGCTTGGAGGTGGCACTGTGCTGAGCACTATGTCCCTAGCACCAAACACAATGCCTAACACTAGTGCTGTCAAGTGAGTATCTGACAAATGACTGTAAGGACCTTGGTCTCCTCTTTAAGACTCAGCCAAACCTCCTCTGCTTTACCAGTTCAGTTCAGAAGTGACCCTTTCTCCCCAGGCTTCCACTGGCCTTCATACCCACTGTCTTCGCTGACACCTATTATTTGTTTTTCTGTAAAGACTATGCCTATCCTGAGGGCAAAGACCCTCAACTACATCTCACTCAAAAACCTTTGTGGAACTGGCCAGGAGTGCTGGCACACACCTTTAATTCCAACTCTTGGGAGGCTGAGGCCAGCACTTCTATGTGAGTTTGAGGCCAGCCTGATCTACACAGCAAGCTATCAGACAGCCTGGGCTACATAAAAACCCTGTCTAAAAAATAAAATAAAAATCTAAACAAACAAATAGTTGAGGAACAAATGGGTAGATGAGCAAACTGTCAAAGTCAACAATTTACTTGCATATTAAATCAGATGTTAAGTCTTAATTCAGTCTGTTAGGAGAACAAAAGCAGACAGTGTAGAATAAGTAGGCTAAAGTAGAACTATCTTACAAGCTAGGCTGGTAAACTCCTTTAATCTCAGCACTCGGGAGGCAGAGGCAGGAAGATGGGTCTCTGTGAAGTCAAGGCTAGCCTCGTCTGCAAAGCAAGTTTCAGGACAGCAGGATTACAGAAGATTTGTCTCAAAGTGAACAAAAGAGAGAGAAGAAATATTCTACAAACTCAGTTATGGGCCTGTTGTCCTGAACTCAACCAGGTTCAGAGCAGCATAAAACTGTGGCAGGCCACAAGCAAAATGGACACTTGACTGCTTACTTCAAATGATGTTTTCTAAAGTCAACACAGAAGACAAATCATTACAGTTCAAAAGCAAGAAAAAAATTCCATTTCCCATTTAGAAAATGCTTGGTATCTGGACGGGCAGTAGTGGTGTGTGCCTTAAATCCCAGAACTCAGGAGGGCCAGCCTGGTATTCAGAGAGAGTTCCAGGACAGGCTCCAAAGCTACACAGAGAAACCCTGTCTCAGGAAAAACAAAAACAAAAACAAAAAACACATGCTGCCAGGCAGTGGTGGTGCATGATTTTAGTCTAGCAATCAGGAGGCAGAGGCTGGTGGATCTGAGTAGAAGGCCTGGTCTACAGAGTGAGTTCCAAGGCAGTCAGGGCTATGTAGAAAGACCCTGTCTCAAGTCCCCCCACCCACTTTAAGAGAAAGGGATGAAGCTGGGTCTGATGATACAGTTCTAATACTCCTAGCTACTCAAAATGCTGAGGCAGAAGGATCACAAGTTCAAGACCAGTCTAGGCTATAAAGCCAGAATGAGCAACTAGTAAGATAAGATGGCATCTCAAAATTTGAAGAGAGCTGAGGCTTGGTACTTAACTCAGCGACAAAGCACTTGCTAAGCACATTCAATCTCTGGTACCACCAACATAAAATCCTCCCTTTACTACCACTTCACGGAATTAGAGGGAGAGAAATAAAAACAATTTGATACAAAAAAAAATTCTTAAATAAATCAATTTAGAACAACTTTTAAAATATATCTTCATTTTTAAGAGAATTACTGTTGTAGAATATTAGTTAAAAATATATCAATGCTGTTGAACATTTGTTTAATGATGCAAAGATGTGTTGCATTTGTTTAACTCTGTGAAACTGTGTTACTTTGCCCATCTAAAACACATGATTGGTCTAATAAACAGCTGAAAGGCCAATTGCAAGGCAGGAGAAAGGATAGGTGATGGCCTGGCAGGCAGATAGAATAAATAGGGGTAGAAATCTGTAGAAATCTGGGAAGAGAAGAGATCTAGGAGCAAGAGAAGGAGAACGACTCCAGGGACCAGTCACCCAGCTATACAGCAAGCCACAGAATAAGAAGTAAAGAAAGATACATAGGATAAAGATAAAAGTCCAGAGGCAAAAGGTAGACAGGATAATTAAGTTAAGAGTAGCTAGTTAGAAACAAGCCAAGCTAAGGCTGGGCATTCATAAAATAAACAAACAAACAAACAAACAAACCTCTGTGTGTGTGTGTGTGTGTGTGTGAGAGAGAGAGAGAGAGAGAGAGAGAGAGAGAGAGAGAGAGAGAGAGATTGCTTTGGGAGCTGAGTGGTGCCCTCCCCTCAAAAGAGCAAAGAGTAAAAAAACAAATAAAAACCAACCAACAACACATTACAAAGACCCACCCACCCATGTATACAAACATGGTTGTGCATACCCTACTATCCTAGACCTTGGGAGGTGAAGACAGGAGGATCAGGAGTTTAAGCCCTTAAGAATTTGAGGCCAGTCTGGGCTAAACAAAATCTTATCTGAAACAAACAAAAACAGTAATTACAAAGATCCACCCAAGTGGTAAGGTTCCCCAGCAAGGAGGGAACTACATCTACTACAAAGCACCTTTTAGAGGGCTAGCCAACACAATGGAATAGCAAAGTCTCCAACTGGCAACTTCCAACTGTGCAAAGCAATCATCTTCCCAGCTCCAGAGCCAAGACAGAAAGATAGACAGCAAATAGCAAGAAAAACAGCAACCATACACAACTGGATTTACACAATTTGACTCAAAAATTTAGCATAAACTTTTATTTGAAAATCTCAATTTGTCTAAGCACAATTTTATCACTTCCAAAAAGTTTTTTTTGTTTGTTTGGTTTTTTTTGGTTTTTTTGAGACAGGGTTTCTCTGTAGCTTTGGAGCCTGTCCTGGAACTAGCTCTTGTGAACCAGGCTGGCCTCGAACTCACAGAGATCCACCTGCCTCTGCCTCCCCAAGTGCTGGGATTAAAGACATGTGCCACCACCGCCCAGCCCAAAAAGTGTTTAATTAAAGCAACAACAAGAAAAGATTACTACTGTTGATAAGAATGGATAAAGAAAATGTGGTACATTTACACAATGGAGTACTACACAGCAGAAAAAAATAACGACAGCTTGAATTTTGCAGGAATGGATGAAAAACATTATTTTGAGTGAGGTAACCCAGACACAGAAAGACAATTGTCACATGTACTCACTCATAGGTGGTTTTTAAACATAAAGCAAAGAAAGCCAGCCTACAAACCATAATCACAGAGAACTTAGACAACAATGCGGACACTAA
>JAQHUG010000107.1:6019995-6036668 GCA_028555095.1 Dicrostonyx torquatus
ATTAGGAGATATGAAGTGAATTTTTGAACAGTTTTTGTCAGCAACAACCATCCCTTCAGTTGCTCTTGTGTCTGCTCCAAGAACTATGCCATCCTATTAAAAAAAGAAAAAACACTGTAAGCGTGGCAAGCTGACTTCCACCACAAGAACCACACGAAGGTGAGAATGGGCTCCACCAAGCTGTTCTCTGACCTCAACGCTTGTTCCCTGGCATATGCACACTCACATATACCTGACAAAATTAAGTAAACAATCACTTCTGTTAGATTTCTTTTTTACTTTTTGGTATTTCAAGACAGAGTCTCTCTGTGTAGCTCTTGCTGTCCTCAAATTTACACTGTACACCAGGCTGACCTCAAACTCACAGAGAATCTCCTGCCTGTGTCTCCTGAATGTGGGATCTCTTCATCTGTAACAGCATTAATCACTAGTCTTTATGATCTTTACAGTTTCTGGATTTATCTTCATTTAACGAATGAGGTTTAACTCTGTGAAGAAAGCTGAGAACATATGGTTGTCTATTTTTAATCCCTTAATCCCTGCATTTGGGAAGCAGAGGCAGGTGAATCTCCAAGTTTAAAGCAGCCTGATATACATGGCATGTTCCAGAATAGTCGGGGTTACATAACAAGACCCTGTCTCAAAGGGGGGAGAGGGGCTGAACTGCCCAAGATTGGAAGCAGCACCAATGCCTTAAATATCTAGACAAATCCATCTAATCCCAAATTCTACCTTCTCACATTACATCATCCTGCTTCCTACCTGTTTTTCTTTAAGAAATAGCAAATTGCCTTCATGTCAAAAACTTCAAAATGAGTAAAGAATACAAACTATTAAACACGTAAAGCCTACAGACAAAAGCAATTTCTAATGAAAGCCCTTTTCGTGACGTACCCTGACATTTGCACTACCAGATGTAGCTGAAAGCTGAGGAGTCCAAGTGGCCTAGCTGCTAACATGGGTCTGGTCTGTCTCGGCTTACCTTATAGACCACCCCCGCGATGGTAGTGCCAGTTTTTCGGGCTTTCGGAAGCTTGAACCCCTTCTTTGCAAAATCAGCTTCCAAGACGGCATTCCTGAGGGAAAGCGCAGAAATCAAGTGTTGGAGGACAAGACCACAATTGCGCCGTACTGGCCCGAATGTACTAAGGAGGGAACTCAGTCTGCTTTCGCCCCAATCTTTGCACTAGAGCCTCCCACCATCCGCACTATCCACACAGAGTCACAGATCGGGGCTGTGACCCGCCTAAAGCCACCGCGAAGGACCAAGTCTTTAAGACTGGCAAACTGTGAGCGCCGCGCGGGCCTTGGAAGCAGTCCGCGCTGGAGCGCCGATTCCCTGAGTCACACGGCCGCGGGCGCCGTCCCCACGCTCGCCTCCGGTCCCCGGCCCAGGCCACGGCTCAGCTCCGACCCGGGACACCGAGCTCCCACCCACGCCTCGATCACTGCCCGTGGCATGGACACACCTGCGGCAATTATCAAAAGAAAACCCTCCGACTGGTGCCTGAAACACCGACACTGCCGCCATCTTCCCAAGAAAGTGTTTCCGGGCCGAGGGCGGAGCGAACAAGAAGAACAGAACACTTCCGGCGCGGCGGGCGAACGGGATGAAAGGGCGGGGCAAACTTCGAACTGTCGCTGCGGCCACAGAGTTCTGGGTTCTCCCTCTCTAGAGAGGCTCGGTGACGTTTCAAGTGCATTGCCTCCAGTTCTAGGGAGGAGAAACTGACGACAGCCGAAGGGATGGGGTTAAGTCAGATAAAAAACCCCCAATTACCAAGTCTCCTAACGCTCCAGTCATTTTCTACCGTTAATCAGAGTCCAGGTGCCTCAGGGACATGACTCCCGGGTCCGAGGCCGGCTGCGTTTCCTCCTGCCTAGGGGAGCGTTCACTTCTTCAGAAAGTCAGACACAAGAAAAGATGTTCCATGCCATGAGTCATCAGGGAAATGCAACCCAAAATTCCCAATGAGATACTGCTTTGGACTTACTAAAATGGCTGGAATCAGGCAAAATCACAAGTGTGGAGAGAATGTAGAGAAATTGTTAAGTCTCATATGTGACAGGTGAGAGTATAAAATTGCAGCTCTGGAAAATGAATTGGAACTTGAACCAAAGTTTGTCCTGAATACACACCCAGAAGAACTGAAAACCTAAGTTCACAAAAACTTTCACACAAATGTGCACAGCAACGAGTTTCAGAACAGAACAATCTGGAAACAATTCAAACACCCATCAATGGATGAATAAATAAACAAAATGTATATCTATACAGTGGAATAGTAGTATTCAGCTATAAAAGGGAAGAAAAAGAAAACATCATACCTACTAAATCAGAGATGAACCTTGAAAACAATTTAATAAAATCATGAGGCCAGGCCTGAAAAAAAAACACACATATTGTGTAGTTGCACCCACATGCAGTATACATGTGCATGCTTGTGATAAGCATGTTCACATGTCTGTGGGTGCATTGGTGCATGTGCTCTCCACTGTTACTCTCCACCTTGTTTGTTAAGGCATGGTCTCTCGATTGAACCCAGAGCTCACTAACACAGATGGTTAGCCATCTTACACCAAAGATCCCTCCTTCTTCCCATTGAGCACTGGCATTACAGCATTTACACGAATCCTGCGGATGCAAACGCCAATCTTCATGCTTCATAGCAAGTTCTTCAACCACTGGGCCATCTTCCCAGCCCCGTACGGCTCCATTTTTATGAAGTATTGTTCAATAGGCAAATCAGAGAAACAAAGTGAATCAGTACTTGTGAGAACCGGAGAAGGGCATGGAGTTTATAATGTCACAAGCGTTAAGAATGTAGTGTTATGTCATTTTATCACAATCTTCTCCTGTTGAAAATTTAAGGCTTGTGAAAGTCAGGAAAGTTTTTTAAATTTACTTAGACAATAAATGACAGTCTCCATAACTGTGAAATTAATTCATTTGCAATTATTCATTAAGCACCTCTGGGCTTGGCATGGTTCTAGCTGTAGATGGATGGACAAATAAATGGCATACCAAGTGTCGAGAACCAGAGTCACAACTATCTATTTAATGAATGTTCATTAAATATTAAATTATTGCTGGACCTGGTGGTCCATGCCTTTAGTCCCAACACTAGGGAGGTAGAGGCAGGAGGATCTCTCATTTCAAGGCCAGCTTTGTCTATGAAGTGAGTTCCAGGACAGCCAGAGCTACACAGAGAAACACTGTCTTGAAAAAATAAACAAATGAACAAGCAAAAAAAGATTAAATTCTCTTTGATTGTATCTCTGGGTCTCTTGAAATAAAGAAAATAAATTCTATTTTTGAAGCCCTATCCCCCTGTGCTAAAAATAAACTAGATTAGGTCCTAATCCAGACTAGTTTGAGTCTTTATAAAAAGGGGAAGTTTGTTGACAACCACAGGTGTTTCCACAGCTGGGGAAAACAAAGGCCACCCACCAGAAAACAGGCAAGAGGCTGGGCCAGACTCTCTCACAAGACCCCAAAAGAAAGTCATGCTGCTTGTATTTCCAAACTCCTGAACTGAGAGACAATACGTTTCTGTTGTCTATGCCATCCAACTTAGAGTATTTTGTTATGGCTGCCTAGCAAAGCTAGGCACATCACAAGTTTACAAGCCAAAGAAGAGAAGATTCCCAGAACAAGTCCCTCTGGTGTGGGAGTGTAAGTGGAGTGGGCTGCTTTAGAAGCCTGGGGGTGTGTAAGCTCATGAGATAAGCAAAAGGAATAGATGAGAAATGACAAGAGCAGACTCTAGACGTGGCTTTTGGGAGTTGGTCAAAGCCTGCAGCAGAGGGAGACATGGAGATGAAAAGATGCTTCTGTCCTGTGGGGTCTGGGGGGAGCTATAGAGCCACTGACATTTTCCAGCTAGACTGACCAGAGGAGGTGTCATTGCCTCCAACGATGGTCTGCAGAGCCCAGCAGAGGGCGACTGACAGCCTTCAGGAAGCCTAGGAGTAGACAGTGACTGAGCCAGAGGCCAGCAATCAGTGACAGTTCCAAGCAGACCAGGCATCAGATGCTGTATTTCTGGATATGATCAGTGAAGCGCTAGGTTCAGCACTAAGAGCTCGGCTCAGCTTTCTTGTTTAGCTTCGTTGCTGTTCCCTGGAACTGCAGCCCAGTGCAGAATGCCCATCCTCTGTCCTGATCACTGCCCCACTTACTCCTTGGCTGTCAAGCCTAACTGATCATTGAAGGTACCACTTCTGTCCTATGAGGCTGTGTGACCTCAGGGAAATCAATAGGCTCTCTGTGTCTCAGTTCCGTTCCCAAACAGTAATAACCAACAATTGTGAGCAGACTTGAGGTCCTGGGCTCTGTCCTATAGACAAGATCTCAGGATCATCTCAGGCACCAAGAGTGCACCAGACAGACACTGGGAAAACAAACAACCTGGGACAGGCAGTGGTGGCGCACGCCTTTAATCCCAGCACTTGGAAGGCAGAGGCAGGTGGACCTTTGTGAGTTCCAGGCCAGCCTGGTCTACAAGAGCTAGTTCCAGGACAGGCTTCAAAGCTACAGAGAAACCCTGTCTTGAAAAAAAAAAACAACCAGACAACCTGGAGACAGGCACAATGTCTACCTTCAAGGGCTGACAGTCTCTAAGAAGCCAGGATCTTTTTTATTCAACTATACAGATGAGGCATGGAGTGTGAGATCTTAGTTTAAGCCTGTGCTGTTGATGAATGCAGAGTCAAGAATCAGCCTCATGGCACCTTCACCATCAGCCCTGACAACTGCAGCTTAGCTGCAGCCTGGCTCCTATATCCCCCGAGGTTTCCTCCTCCCCAGCACCTACCCTCACTCAGCTGCTTACCAGCCATGGGATCTTAGGCAGGTCTCTTTATAGCTCCACTTTCTCATCTACAAAATGACAAAACATTGCAGTCTCCCTCAATACATGAGTGTGGTATGAACACCTGTTAAGCATTCACTCACTCATTCATTCATTTGGGTTTTATTAAGTCCCTCTTTGATGCCAAGCTTTGTGCAAGATCATAACCTTGAGGGGCATTGCTGTAAGGACTGTATGTCCAGTTCTCTGTGCTAAGTGGCCTAAGGGACACGTGGGAGCATAGCTGGAGGACTTCCATATAAATCTAAGGCAGCAGGCAGGTACTAAAACAACAGCAGATAACAAGAAGACTTGGAGAGCAGGCAGCACCTTCCACGCAGGAAATTCAAATATGCATGGCCCCAACATGCCCCTGGATTTTACAAGCACCAAGAGAGCAGTAGCCTCACACTACCCAGTCTACAGACTGCCTGGGAACCCATTGTGGGCCAGGTACAGAAGGCCCACCCCAGTCTCCCTCATGATATACACAGTAGAGGGCTCCCCAGAAGAGATGACTTGGCCATCTTCCCATTGCAGGGAGAGTGGTCCATGATGCTCCTGGTTACCATGGCAACTGGGCCCTTGTTTTTCTTCCTTCATAAATAAGCTATAAATAGACAGGGCAACCTGTGTGCTTTCCTTTGCATGAATTAGCGCAGCTGTTCCAAGCTCCAGGGCCCTTGGCCCAGCACCCAGGTGCCAAGCTGCCCTGCATGGCCCACAGAAGCCCAGCTCCAGTGGGAGGGGTACAGTTAGGGACAAGACAATGACTCCAAGTGTGGATTCCCTCCACCTGAGACCCACAGAACTATATGCATTATACTATGAGCACAGACTAGGCTAGCTGGGCCCTCTGTTTGCCAGCCCTGGCTGACTGTGAGCAGAAGTGGAGACCCTCTTCCTGCTTCTAGTTCAGCCCTTGCAAGGGCGACAATGAATTATCAGGATATCCCCCCTCTGTAGGATGGGAGGACTTCCCAACTTCCCAACCTGACTGAGTCATACTGGTTGATGTCTGTTTATTGAAATCTTTCAATATGCCAGAGGCTATGTTAAGTACCTCCCAAGTTACATCCCCATTCCTTCCTCCCTCTTCTCTCTCTCTCTCTCTCTCTCTCTCTCTCTCTCTCTCTCTCTCTCTCTCTCTCCTTCTCCCACATCCAATGAGACAGATTCTCTCTCACTAACCACAAGACAGAGAACAACAGGTGAAGGTTTTAAGTCAGGAGCTTAGAAGGACCAAGAACTGGCCTGTACTCACACAGTGAGAAGACTGGTCAGGGCAGACTCCAGCCATACAGGGCCCTGGAATGCAGGAAGAAGCTTGGTCCTCTCATGAGAGCACTGGGTAGCCATGAAAGGTATTTAACCAGAGATGCAACACGTGGCATTTAAGTAGAGCACCACCAAAGACAAAGGCATCCTGAGGCCACTTTTCCATTTGTTTGTTTGTTTGATACAGGTTCTCGTATAGCCGAGGCTGCCCTCAAACTTGCTGGTAGCAGGGGATGACCTTGAACTTCTGATCCTTTGCCTCTACCTCTCAAATTCTGAATTTACATATGTCAGCCACTACGCCTGTATGGTGGTTTGAGTAAGAATGGCCCTGGTAGCTTTATATATTTGGATGCTCAGTCATCAGGGTGTGGCACTGCTTGAGAAAGGTTAGGCAGGATGGCCTTCTTGGGGGACATGGCACTAAGGGTGTACTTTGGGGTTTCAAAGGCAGAAGCCAGGCCTAGTGTCTCTCTCTTCCTCCTGCCTGAATTTTCAGTTACTTCTCCAGCACCATGTCTGCCTGCATGCTGCCATGTTCCTTCCACGCTCACTGCCATGATGATAATGAACTAAACCTCTGAAGGAAACCGGTTTCCTTTCATAAGAGTTGCCCTGGTCATGATTGTAATGGTCTGTCCTATCCCTTTAAGAGAAAAGCCCCACCTACTCCCCCCACCCTGTTCCTCTCTGCCTCTCTCTGCTCTTCCTTCTTCTCCCCTTTCCCCCTTTCCCTTTTACCTCCATAACCTACTAAATAAATACCCACTTTCTCTGCATGGCGTGCCTATCCATCTCTGTCTCTCACCCACTCAGGTCCTCACAGGATCAGCTAACCTGCTGAAGTCTCTCACCTGCTGTGCGGCTCCCCCTGCCTGGGACCCACTGCCCCTTGTCGTGTGGCTTGCTGCCCGCCACTAGGGGACCTGCAACGTTTTATTTTTACCATTACAATGGTGTCTCTTCATACAACCTGGTTTATGCGGCACTCATAACTTTGTAGATGCTAGACAAACACTCTATTATCTGAGCCATATCCCAAGGCCCTGATTTCTTCTTCAGTTTTGCAGGGCCTGCCTAGACAGTGTCCCCCACTCCCAGGTAATACCCATTACCTTCTCCATGGTTCAAAGCTTCCTGGTTCTTCACACATTTCTCTATTCAGCTATTCCTTCATCAGATTTCAACCTTGTGTCGGGTACTTTGCTGGTGCAGAAACAGGACTCTGCCTTCAAGAGAAGCAGACACATAAATAAAGGAGGAAGCAAAAGTATCAGAGGATTCTGATAAGAACTGCAGAAGTTCATGAAGCCCCCAGGGAGACAGAACTCAGCTCTGTTCAGGGAAGAAAGTCTCAACAAGTGCTCAAGGGGAGTGCCACCGCAGGCAAAGCCCCAGCACTGGATAGCTGGGGCTGTAGAGAGGAGGAAATGGGTGGCTTCAGCAGACTTGTGCACAGAACTGTGGAACTGCTGAGCCTGGGGGTAGCGAATGCTAAAGTTTGTTCTTCTAGGGTGGGAGCAAGTGGAAACTTAGGCCAAGGCTGCAGGGCTAGGTGCCCATGCCAAGGCTGAAAACTGGATATGGCTTTCAATCCCAGCACTCAGGAGGCAGAGGCAGGCAGATCTCTGCAAATTCAAGGCCAACCTGGCCTACAAAGTGAGTTTCAAGACAGCTAGAGCTGTTATACAAAGGAACCCTGTCTCAAACAACAACAACAACAAAAAGAATTATTGATAGTATATAACAATATTATAATGAAGCCGGGCAGTGGTGGCGCACGCCTTTAATCCCAGCACTCGGGAGGCAGAGGCAGGCGGATCTTTGTGAGTTCGAGACCAGCCTGGTCTACAAGAGCTAGTTCCAGGACAGGCTCCAAAGCTGCAGAGAAACCCTGTCTCGAAAAACAAAAAAATATATATATATTATAATGAAACTCCAGAAATGACTTTACTACCAAACAATGGGAGAATAGTTAAATAATTTACATTGGAGTATCTAAATGGACCATTAAAATTTGCATCTTTAGCAACAGGAGAAATGAGATGGTGTGTGGGTGGACAAGTGTGGCTGTCCCTTGAGTGTTGAGTGTCCTGTGTTACCAGGTGAGGTTCCTCACTGGAGAAACTTCAGCTCACTCTTATTTCTTTCCTCTTTTCAGCCTTCTGTACTTCTTTTCCGATACTGTAAACATTTGTTACTTCCCCCTGCATTTTTATTTTGAAGCTTTCCAACCCTCCCCAGAGTGCCTCATCAAACACATAACCCTGCTACCTTGCAACTCATAAGAGACCCCATCATTTCTTTTCCTTACTGAGCATGTTATCATCCATTTCTGCAGTGTGTGCACACATGCATTGCACACATGCTGTATGTATATATGTCTTGTGGGTCGGGAGAAGCCTGTGTGTGTGCATACAAAGGCCTTAGGAGACATTATGTTCTTCCCCTAGAGCTCCCTATCTTAGTCCTTTGAAGCAGGTGCTCTCACCTGGAGGCTGGTGGCCGGGGAGCCTGGTGATTGTCCTGTTCTCCTTGCAGTACTGGGGTTACAGACATATGTGGTTCCCCATTTTTTATGTGGATGCCGAAGATGAAGCCCTCATTCTAGTGTGGCAGCATTCTTACCCCCTGAACCATCTTTTCAGGCCCTATTGTCCATTGGACGGTCATTGTTGCTGTTTGGTCTTCAGTTATCCCAGACTTAATCCATGGGAGCCCACAGTGGGAACTCTGCCTCCTGGCCCAGGGAACCACATCCAGCAGTAGAGTGTAATAGTCAGTGGGTCCTTTCTGCCATGTGAACCACAGAAATAACCACCCACCTCAGGACCCACAGGACTGGGAAAAGGAGAACAGGCAGAGTGGCAGCAATAGAAGGGGACATGGGGCAGACAACACAGCACTCACTAAGGGCTGTCCCCAAGGACAGAGCTGAATATGTTGCAGGCTCAAAGCACCAACGTGCTTAGGCAGTCCCTACCCCACTTTCATATCTTGCCATTGACTTCCTGAACATGGAAAGAAATTAATCAAGGCCAAGACCCTTGCCCAGAGGACACGCGGCCTGGCGAGTCCCGCGCTGGCAGGACCGGGCAGCCAGCGTCATGACCCTGTTCCACTTCGGGAACTGCTTCGCCCTCGCCTACTTTCCGTATTTCATCATGTATAAGTGCAGCGGCCTGTCTGAGTACAATGCCTTCTGGAAATGCGTCCAGGCCGGAGTTACCTAACTCTTTGTGCAGCTATGCAAGATGCTGTTCTTAGCCACTTTCTTCCCCATCTGGGAAGGTGGCATCTATGACTTCATTGGGGAATTCATGAAGGCCAGTGTGGATGTGGCCGACCTGATAGACCTAAACCTTGTCATGTCCCGGAATGCAGGCAAGGGGGAATACAAGATCATGGTTGCTGCCCTGGGCTGGGCCACTGCTGAGCTCATTATGTCCCGCTGCATCCCTCTCTGGGTGGGAGCCCGAGGCATTGAATTTGACTGGAAATACATCCAGATGAGCATCGACTCCAACATCAGTCTGGTCCACTACATTGTTGCGTTGGCTCAGGTCTGGATGATAACCCGCTATGACCTGTACCATGCCTTCCGGCCTGCCGTCCTTCTCTTGATGTTCCTTAGTATCTACAAGGCCTTTGTCATGGAGACCTTTGTCCATCTCTTCTCTTTGGGCAGCTGGACAGCCCTGCTGGCCCGGGCCGTAGTAACGGGACTGCTGGCCCTCAGCACCTTGGCCCTGTATGTTGCTGTTGTCAATGTACACTCCTAGCTTGGTGGGCTGGGTGTTGCCGTACCTTTTCGCTGCCTCTCTTCAGATTTTAGTGAAGTAAACAGTGTTTGGGAAAAAAAAAGAAAGAAATTAATCACAGAGCAATGATGAAGAAAAGCTGTGTTCTTTTGCTGCTTCCCTAAGGAAAAAAAAAAGAATTGAAAGAAAGCCCTGATTTTCAAAGGAAAACGTATATGATTGCCTTCAACAATGTTGGAGAGAAAGGGGGGGGTTATTATGTGTTACATCTGTGAGTATGTTACAAAAGTTGAGAAACAGCATTACAAGTGTGTGAATGTGTGTTTGAACATGTTCATGTGTGTGAGCGACTGTCTGTCTGCTCCAGGTTCTCCATTTTTCTTCTCCCATCCCTAACTTTTTTCAAGAAAGTTCTAGCTGTCCTGGAACTAACTCTTGTAAACCAGGCAGGCCTTGAATTCACAGAGGTCTGTCTGCCTCTGCCTCCTGAGTGCTGGGATTTAAGGTGTGTGCCACCAACTTCCTGGTTCTTCTCTAACTTTTGAGGAGAGGTGCTGGTGATCCTAGAGGGAAATGTGTAAATGAAGACAGCATGATGAGTTTGAGCAGATGCATGTTCAGCTGAGATCTAGAACCTTCCACCTCTTCCCAGAAAGCACTTACAGGCCCCTCCCAGCCAATTTACATAGGGCAACCATCTTCTGGCATTCAGAAGCCCCAGATCTCTGATATATGTTCTTGGGAGGACATACCCTGCCCTCTTACCTAATTGTGGCAGTCAGCCCACAGTGTGTGCTGCCCTGGACCTATCTTCCCAGGGAGAAGGAGGCTATGCCCTCCTCTACACCCTGCTCCCAGGCTGCTGACTGAGAAGAGGACTCAGCCCAGGCTCACGTGCCCTCTGGAAGAATGATCTGCCAGGACTCAGAAACCCCAATGGCCTTGGCAGGAACTGTCTAGCCAGGAGTGACACTCTCAGTTCACTGAGCCCCTGAGCCCTTGACTGGGAAGACCTCTGGGGACTATAGTGCTATTCACTTGCCAGCTAGAGCAGAGCAGCATTGGTCCTCATGCCGAACCTTGCTGTCAATCTGCCTGCCGCCCTGGGTTGTTTACTGGAAACTGGCCTCCCTGCAAGGACTCAAAGCCCTGGCCCTGGGCATGTCTGCGGCAGGAAGCCGGCCAGGCAGTAATTGGCGGTCTGGCCGAGCTAAGTGGCCAGCGCTGACCCACCATCCTCCTCCAGCAGTTGCCTTTGAGGAATTTCACAGTAGCCTTCCAGGCCTGTAGGGACTTCCTGCTCAGTGCAGAGCCAGCATCAGGAACAAATTACTCATTCCCCGAGAAATCTATTAAAAAGTGATAGCAGTTTGGGGATAGGTGGCCCCCAGCACATGGAACCTAATGCCACAAGTCATCTCCCTTAAACTGACCAGCTCAGAGGACACTGAACTAAGTTTCTAACTCTTGGGGCCAAAATGACGCAGAGCTGAGCCAACTGCTGCCCTTGGGTCCTATCTGTGGGTTCATGAAGGGAAGGACACGGGACCTTTGTCCCCTCCCTTGGTTCCATTTTCCATGCCACTGTGTGTGACTTCAAGTGCCTCTTTAAGTCCTCATGCTTCTCAAGGAAATAAGAAGCCCAAAGCCTAGGCTTTCACAAGGCAAGTTCATGTGCACAGCCAGGCAGGAACACGGTAGACTCCCTGCAGGTCATAGTGGGTTATATTTAATTTCTTTCTGGTTAAGAGGGAATGACCTACTGTACTCACATATTGATGGAGGGCAGTGGCCATGAGCTAGAACTAAAGTGGGGCTCCAGCTAGAGGGATGATGGAGCAGGCCATGACAGCTTCTAGTTCTCCTCATAACAAGTTCCTGCCATTTGCAGCCCATCTTGGGTTGAGCTAAACACCACTGGTGCGTGACCAAGTAAGTTGGGAATGGACATGCAACCAGCTGAATAATAATACCCTGAGATGATTACTTACTCTTCTCTTGCAGTAAAGGGTTGCTTTGGCTCAAAGTTTGTGGGATACAGTCCACCTTGGTGCAGGGAGATCATGGCAGCAAGAAATGATGAAGCAGCTGGTCACATATAGTCATGGTCAGGAAACAGAGAAAAGTTCAGCTCAGTTTCTCCTTTTTCTGAAATCCTGGACTCCAATCTATGGGATGGTGCTACCCGCATAGGGTATGTCTTCTCCCACCAGTCAACCCAGTCGAGAAAATTCCTCACAGACAGACCTAGAGATTTGTTTTCATGGTGAGTCTAGACCCAACAAGTTGTTCATCAAGATTGATCACCCCAGTGTGTTTCTATAAATTTTGTAGTTATAAACTGCTGGCCTTGAAAAGTTTAGTCTAAGAACCAGTGAGATGGTGCAGCTGGTAAAGGGGTTGTTGTGCCATCCTGGCAACTGAGTTCAATTTCTGGACCCACACAAAGATAGGAGTAGAACTGACTCCACCAAGTTGTCCCGACCTCTACACTTGAGCCATGGCACACATGCCTCCCTCTTCATATCATGCACATATACATGCAATAATAATCATTTAAATATGATTAATATGGAGTATTTGGGAGGTCCCAGTATAACCACAGGGGTCCTTCGAAGCAGAGGCAGAAGGCAGAAGGAGCAGAATTTAAAATGTGTGACAGAAGCCAGGCATGGTGGTGCACACCTTTAATCCTAGTTCTCAGGAGGCAGAGACAGGCAAATCCCTGAATTCGAAGACAGCCTGGTCTACAGCTCAAGTTCTAGGACAACTTAGGGCTACAGAGAGAAACCCTATCTCAAAAAAAAAAAAAACCAAACAAAAGACAAACAAAACAAAAAAGAAACTGTGGTAGAAGGGACATTCCATGGGAGTCAACTTGCCTGCCCTGGGAGTCAACTTGCCTGTCCTGTGGAAGGAGGCCATGAAAAGCATGAGGAGGAATTGGGTCTTGTTGAGAATAAGGCCTGGCTTCTGTACAAGTAGCAGGAGACTTTGGTGCCAATACCCCGGAGACAGAACCTGGCCAACAGGCTGCATGCACTTATAGGTAGAATACTCCAGATTCCTAGGAAGGGTGGGCAGCGCCCAGAGCAGAGGACATGGCAGAGTCATCCTAGACTCCTGCCTACAAGACCTCAAGTCATCATATATGTGGTTTTAGTTGATTTGTGGTTATCTCATCATGGAAGAGAGTCTAGAGGCAGGAAAGGGGCCAGGGGCTTCCCCAGGACCTGCCTCTACCTTCCAGGATTTCAGACTTAGCATCAGTCAGAGGGGCTTTCTCCTGGGCCATGGCCAAGCCCAGCAATGACATGGCAGCTGGTTTCCATGCTTGGGACCTTATAGCTCCTAACACCCTGCTCTCCGTATTGTGTTTCTAAAAATAACTTTATCATATTTATTTGTTTGTTTGTTTATGTATTGTGTGTCTACATGATTGCGGCCACCTACGGAAGTTGAGAAAAATTTCCAGACAACACTTCACTCTTCCCACTATGTAGGACTCAGAGATGGAACTTGGGTTATTAGGCTTGGTGGCAAACAGCCTACCCACTGAGCCATCTTGCTGGATCTCCATGTTCTGCTTTGTTCAATTGACACTACTCTCCTCAGAGGTCCAGAAATTCCCTAAGCCTGGCCATTTCCCTGGGATTGGCACGAAACAGTGTCCACACAAGTCTGTCACAATCATGGAGTGGAACCCCAAGAGTGGGTGACAGCAGGCTCAGCACTGTACCGCTGCTTCAGGCAGGGCTCCTTACAGACACATGGACTATGATGAGGTGAATGCCCAAATACTTCTGTGACCCACTTGTGCTTTGGATTGACCATACATATGTGTGTATGTGTGTACATACACCCTTTAAGTGCTTAATTTCCATTTGTTTTTTTAGCTTTTTATTATGTGATCACAAGTGGCCCTGATGTCACATCTTTTCAACTCTGGAACCCTAGAGTTAGGAGCCCTGCTTGTCATGCCCAAAAAGTATCTCAGACAGAGCTCTGAATAGCACAGCGAGGGTCACACATTGTGGTTAAGACCCCGTCAGATGAACTCTGTGCTACCTGTTTGTTGTCAACACCCGATAGCTGGAGTGAAGGGAATTCCCCAGAAGCATGTGGTTTGTCTGCAGAGGGAGTGTAGATACCTTCAGTTGCCCAGATCACACATACATATTCTCCCTGCATTACAGAGACTCTGTCTTGGAGAAGGGTTCCTGAGCTATTTCTCAAAAGCTAAGACCATGAAGGAACCCTGATACAGGTTTGACCTTTCTCAGGGAAGTTCACTAGTGCCAACAGGTGTGGGTCAAGAGGACAAGGGGATTCCAAGGCCATTCAAAGAGTACATTCAAGTCACCACCTCCAGGCACTCCTAGAAGGCACCTGACCCTGGGCCACAGTGGAGTTAAAGCCTGCCTCCACTACTCTAGCTGTGGTAGGCCACTCACTTTCTCTTTGATCTGCCTCCCCAGCTGTTCACCTTCTTGCTTTTTCTCCAAACCTTCCATCTTCTCACTCCACACATAGCTTCAGAGAGCACTAGCTCACCAGCTCCCACCATGATCCGCCAGGGATACAGCCCAGTCAGAGAGCACCAGCTCTCCAGCTCCCACCATGATCCACCAGGGATACAGCCCAGTCAGAGAGCACCAGCTCTCCAGCCCCCACCATGATCTGCCAGGGATACAGCCCAGTCAGAGAGGACCAGCTCTCCAGCCCCCACCATGATCTGCCAGGGATAGAGCCCAGTGACCAGAGAGCCATTGTCCCTTTGGTCCTGGAGACAAGCTTTCCCTGGGGCAATATTAAGGAAGAAAAAAGGTTAAGAACCAGATGGGTCGGATTTTGAGAGTTGTGACCATGTGAAATAGAAACTCCTCCAGCCTGCATTGCTCACTCCAGCAGGCTGCCTGGTGAAGATTCAACCAGTAAACAACCCCTTGGGTTCCCACCTGAAACCATGACCCCAGAATTATTTTCTCTGGAGATCACATGGCCTTTTCTGGAACAAAGGACAGGGCTAGTAACCCTGAAAGACTAAGCCAGGAAAAACGATTTTTTTTACTACTATTATTTGTTGTTTTTTGTTTTTTGAGACAGAGTTTTTCTGTAGCCTTGGCTGTCCTGGAACTTGCTCTGTAGACCATGCTGACCCTGAATTCAGAGATCTGCCTGCCTCTGTGTCTCGAGTGCTGGGATTAAAGGAGTGTGTCACCACTTCCTGGCTGATTTTTTAAAAAATTATTTACACTTCATTTCCTTAATATTTATTATTTAAATTTTATTTGCATCCTATGAGTATAGTCACATGTTGTTTGACATGGGAAAACAGCTTATTCTGAGAGTTGCATCATTTGGGGGTTTTGTCATTGTGTGAACAGTAGTCACACACAAACCCAGATCGACTAGCCTGCACCACTCTGCTCTAAGAGGACAGATCCAGACAGCAAAGTACTGGATGCTGTGGGCAACGGTGAGGTAATGAGATTTATATATCTAAGGACAAGCAGGGCCACCAAATTCCTGGTAGTAGGACATTTTCAGTTCCCCGAGCCTGTGACCTGGGCCAGAGCAGACCTAAGACAGCGAACTCCACAGTTCTCATTATTTTTTTTTTAACAAAAACTTTTATTTTTTATTTTTATTTTTAAAAGATTTTATTTATTAAGTATACAGTGTTCTGCCAGAAGAGGCCCCAGATCTCATTACAGATGGTTGTGAACCACCATGTGGTGGCTGGGAATTGGTTCTTCCAGGACCTCTGGAAGAATAGCCAGTGCTCTTAACCTCTGAGCCATCTCTCCAGCCCCCACAAAAACTTAAAAAAAAAAAAATCCTCACATCTGTACTCGAACTCTTTATGTAGAGGATGATCTTGAACTTCTGATCCTTCTGTCACCTTCTCTTGAAGGTTGTGGTTACAAGAATGGGCCACTGCCAGATTTACGTGGTGCTGGGGAATCAGGAGCTCAGGACCTAGTGAGCAGGACGGTTTCAGTGTGTTGGGGAGAATGGGAAAGGGTGGTGGAGGCAGGGGAATGGCCCACTCAGGCTTTCCTGGACCCTACAGAGACTATTACCTCTGGTTGGAGGGCCCTGGGAGGATCAGCAAGTCCTAAGTCCGGATTCTAGAACCGGGACTTTCTGGACCCTCAGGACCGCCATCTAAGGAGATAAAGGCAAACAAACTACGCTGCACCGAGGACAGGCAAAACCAGGAGGAGGGACTTGGAGACACTGAGAGGTACCTTGCCCGTTTCTGGAGACACCCCCTCAGAGCCCTAACCACAATTGAGCAAAAGCCTTGGTCAGTGGCTGCGATTGCCCAGAGCGCCCTCCCCCGCCTCCCAGCCTTCCTGCTGTTCAAGCTGCGGTGATGAAGTTGGAACCTGCCTCTCCGGAATGGCTCGCAGGCGTTCAGACCGGATTGGCATGAGGCCGTCGAGCAGTTGGTGGCAGGAGCCAGGGGACCCGGAGAGCAGGTTTTCGCTGGAGGGGACGTGAGCTTTATTTCCCTCTTGGTTGCTGACAAGGAAGCAGCTGGCCTTCCCTGATTATTTTTACCCGAAGTCACAGCCGCGGCTGCCGAGCCTCCCCAGCGCCCGCCAGCACGCTCCCAGCTCAGCCACGCACCGCCAGCGCCACCTGCCGCCGCCTGCTACCGCCGCAAAGAGAGCGCAGCGGCCTCAGACCAGTGCTGACCACTGCCCTCCAACTCTGTGGTTATTTTGTCATCTTTTTCTACGGGCCTACTCTCGTCACTCCCCTCCCTCCC
>JAQHUG010000107.1:6038260-6055796 GCA_028555095.1 Dicrostonyx torquatus
AATAAACGTCTTGCTGATTGCATCCACGCTGGTGGTCTCGGCTGATCTCTGGGAACGGGGTCCCACCTGAGATAGATTCCCTTCTGGGGGGTCTTTCAGTGATAACCCCTTTTATCAGGAAAGCAAAGCACTTCCCTCATTTCTCCCCCCAAAACTGTCGGTTACATTTCAGGGGTAACATGAACTACCCAAAACTGTGAGGGACGCTGAGGAAAATCAACATTTCTTGGCTAAAGGAGAAGGGCAGTAACGACAAATGCTGGGTCAGTGTTCACAGCGTCTGCCTGGTCCATGTGAAGTTACACTTAGTTGCAATTATATCACACAGAGATTGAATTCTTGCTTCCCGCTTTGTTCCTTTACTGTGTAGCCACTCACAGTTTCTGTATCACTGTGTTTTGGTTTGGGGCTTGCTTAGACAAGTTTTATCATGTGGCTCTGGCTGATCTAGAATTTTCTTGTAGATCAGGCTAGCTTCCAACTTGTGGCAATGCTCCTATCTCTCCATCCCAAGGGCCAGGATGATGGGCATGAGTTGCCATAATCAACTTGATAACTCTCATATTTAGTGGTTTAGTGTTTGTTCAAGTGAATACATCACATTGTACTTACAGGGCATTTACCAAGAGACTTTTTTCAATGTACCTGTGTATATTACAGGTACATATGTGCATACATATGTGTACATATGTGCACATGTGAAAGCTGTAGGAAAGAAAACATTGGGTGCTATCCTCAACACAATCTACTTCTTTTGAGTCAAGGGGTCTCTCATTGACCTAGAGCTTCCACTTAGATGGAGCTAGTTGGCCAGTAAACCCCCTTTCTCTGTCTCCCCAGTACTAGGACTACAAATACATGTCTGATTGTTTTATGTGATGCCTTTGTGCTTGCAATGTAAGTATTTTTTTACACATTTCTTTTTAAAAATATTTATTTATTTATTATGTATACTGTGTTCCGCCTGCAGGCCAGAAAATGGGACACCAGACCTCATTACAGATGGTTGTGAGCCACCATGTAGTTGCTAGGAATTGAACTCAGGACCTCTGGAAGAGCAGTCAATGCTCTTAACCGCCGAGCCATCTCTCCAGCCCCCGCAACGTAAATATTTTAAGCAACTGAGAAAACCCTCCCAGCTTTGAACCTATCTTTTTTTATTATTATTATTTATACAGTATCCTGTCCATATGCCAGAAGAGAGCACCAGATCTCATTATAGGTGGTTGTGAGCCACCATATGGTTGCTGGGAATTGAACTCAGGACCTCTGGAAGAGCAGTCAATGCTCTTAACCGCCGAGCCATCTCTCCAGCCCCCGCAACGTAAATATTTTAAGCAACTGAGAAAACCCTCCCAGCTTTGAACCTATCTTTTTTTATTATTATTATTTATACAGTATCCTGTCCATATGCCAGAAGAGAGCACCAGATCTCATTATAGGTGGTTGTGAGCCACCATATGGTTGCTGGGAATTGAACTCAGGACCTCTGGAAGAGCAGTCAGTACTCTTAACCTCTGAGCCATCTCTCCAGCCCCTATCTTTTTTTTTAATTATAGAGAATACTCTGATCACTGCTTTTAGAAAATTGTGATTTTATTATTTATTCTTAATTTATGTGTGTGAATGTTTGCCTGCATGTATGAAGTGTACCATTTATATGCAATGTCCTGGAAGGCCAGAAGAAGGCATCAGATCCCTGGAACTGGAGTTGCAGATGGCTGTGAAGCGCCATGTAGATGCTGGAATCTGGATCCTGCAGGAGAAGCATGTGCTTTTAACCAGTGAACCATCTCTCCAGCTCCATTGCCACTTCTTTCATGCACAAAGCATTTACCATAGGATAAAACTCCTAGCATCAAAGACCGTAGTATCTTTGCTGCTATAAGTGTTATTCCATTGATCTCCAAGAGGGCTATGCTGGTTTACACTGTAAGAGTACCTAGGTATTCTTACTGACTTTATCACAACTGTGTCAGCACAGAATTTTGTGGTTTAAGGAACTTTCCTTTTTGCCAATTAATATCATAAAATAATGTCATAAATTGTCATGTTTTTATTCCTTCGATTAAAACTGAAGAGAAACATTATGCCTCATGATATTTATTTATTTATCATCATTATTTTGAGACAGGGTCTCACAAGACTGGTCTAGAACTTGCTACTATATCTATATGTAGTCTATATATCTATATGGTATAGAACTTGCTATGATATCTATATATAGTATATATAGATATATCTACTATATCTATATAGATCTGGCTGGCCTTGAACTCACAGAGATCTGCCTGCCTCTTCCTCCTTTGTGCTGGGATTAAAGAGTACACTACTATGCCCACCTCCCTAGTGACATTTTTTTTCTTCCTTCCTTCCTTCCTTGCTTCCTTCCTTCCTTCTTTCCTTCCTTCCTTCCTGATGCGTGAATCTAAATTTTTTTTTTTGAGACAGGGTTTCTCTGTAGCTTTGGAGCCTGTCCTGGAACAAGCTCTTGTAAACCAGGTTGGCCTCGAACTTACAGAGATCCACCTGCCTCTACCTCCCGAGTGCTGGGATTAAAGACGTGTGTCACCAACTCCCGGCCAAATCTAGTTGGTCTTAATCAATAAGAACCCGGAGTCAAGGGCTGGAGAGGTGGCTTAGAGGTTAAGACTTTGCCTGCTCTTCCAAAGGTCCTGAATTCAATTTCCAGCAACCACATGGTGGCTCATAACCATCTATAATGAGATCTGGTGCCCTCTGGCCTGAAGGGATACATGCAGGCAGAACACCATATATAATAATAAATAAATTAAATCAAAAAAGAAATATAAATAAACATTAAAAAAAAAAAAGAACCCAGAGTCAAGATGGACGGTCCGTCTTGACTAAACATCACTGGAGTCCCTGCAGCTTTCATTTTTATTTTTCTCTTTTTATATTTACACACTGTACATGTATGAGAATATGGAAGCTGGAGGGCAATGTGATCAGTCAGGCATGGTCATCTACTGCTCTCCACCTTAGTGTTTTGAGACAATGTCCCTCACCGAACTTGGGCCTTATCAGGCCAGCCCCTGGTATACTTGTCTTGGTCCCCTGAGCACTGAGGTCCTGGTACACACCATTACACCTAGCTTTTAGTAGATACTGTGAATCTGAATTCGGGTCCTTGTGCTGGGGAACAAGCACTCCTACCCACTTAGCCAGCTCCCAGCCCCACACATGGAATTGACCTTACTCTGTGCTTCTCCTCTTTGTTTGATGAAGCCTTTGTTCATCTTCTGGAGTGAGAGACTCATTTTCCTAACATGACTATGGGAATCTGCTCTGTCCTCATTGCTCCTGACAGTTTTCTTGGGTACTGTAAGCTACTGGGGGTAGGGGAGGAACTCCTAGATGAGGGGCCTGGGCTCATAAAGTTCATGCATATGTTAAAAGCAGTTTGTCTGGGTTCAAATTCAATGACTTCTCTTCCCCAACATTGTCTTCCCTCAAAATAGCAGATATTCTTGCTGAAGTTCGCATAGCATACCACCCATCCAGCCAGAATATCACTCAATGCTCTTTGGTGAGTTCACGGTCAGACAATTTTTATCACAGTCCATTTGAAAACATTCTTGTCACCCCCAAAAGAAACATGTCTAACGTCCAGAGGCACCAACCCCACAAATGTGAAAATACCTTTAAGCTTGGAGGAAAGAGATGGGTGGAGGTGGGTGGGGGCTGTGTGAGGCTAGCCCAGAAGGACTTGCTCCTTATTCTGGCTTTTGGTTTTCTTGTAATACAAATAAGCACAGTTTTGTTTGAGGCAGAATCTCATGTAGCCCAGGCTACCCTCAACACTTTAAGTAGCTTAGAAAGCCCTCAGGTTCTGATCCTTCTGTGTTCTTCCCCCAGCATTAGAGCACTGGTTTACAGCGTCTGCTTAATACCTGCTCTGTGCAGTTCTGGGGATGGAGCCCAGGCCTTTGTGCCCACTAGGAAAGCATGCTAGCCACTGATCATAGGGATCAGCAGATGCCAAACCAGCTCAATAAAGGGGGACAGGAAGACAACCTAGAAAGAGAGGATAAAGAAAATGGAGCAGAAAAGCCTTGGAGGTTCCTGACTCTACCTAGTTAAAGAACAAGAAGATGTTCACCTCAGTCAGAAACTGAGGGAAGAAGGCAGGAAAAGGGGGACAAGCATGAGCAGGAGGCATGACTTTATCTTGGACATGCCAGGAAGCCACAGAACAGTTTAGGAAGGGAAGAGCAGTGTGGCATAGGAACTTATTCCTTGAATCCCATGGTGGAAGACACTGGGGCAGAGGAAAGAAGAGGCTGAGTGACTCTGGGCCCATCCTAATACCCTATGTAACTTCATGTGCCAGGGTCAATGGAGTGTGTCTCCAGTGTGGGAGCCAACCCCCTGACAATCACAAATCTTCCCTATTCTCAGAGAAAAGAGGTGACTCTCTGAGGCTTTGGATAGAGAGACTTGTCAGAGTCACATGAAAGTTGGTGAAAGCCCAACTCCATTCCTGGTGACCCTAGGGTGAAGACATCCACCCTGCTGCCGCCTTCTGGCTGCAGACAAGCAGAGGCTTGGCTGAAGGTCTGAGACTGGGCCAGACCCAGATCCAGGGAGAAGGTCACTGAGGTGCCCCTGGCTGCTCTTACTCTTCTCATTTCACTCCTCAGACAATAGGCCTGATGGGTATCAGTCCCTTTCAGCCTCTGGGTCCAGTCCACAGAGACATTGACTGCCATCCCCAGAGGTGACAGATTACACTCACTGGTAGCTGGGCATCAGCCTCTGGAAAGAATAGACTAGGTAGGCCATGATCCAGACAGATCTGCCTGCCAGTCAGGACCTCCGGTGGAGGATGGGCCCTCCACCCCCACTCCATGCTTCTTGGCCATCTCCAGGAGTGACCTTGGGAAATGTAGGCCCTGTGAAAGGGAGAGAGTTAGTAGGGGGCCCAGGCAAGGACTCTGTAGAGAAGAGAAAGGTAGATGTCAGGCTACAGCTTTGTCATGGGTAACACTGGCATTTAGAGGCTGAGACAGAAAAATCACAAGTTTTAGGCCAGCCTTGGCTACATAAGCAAGACCAAGAAATAAAATAGGACCAGGTATGGTAGTGCATGCCTTTGATCCCAGCACTCAGGAAAAAAGCAGTCTGATTTGCCAGGCGATGGTGGCGCACGCCTTTAATCCCAGCACTCGGGAGGCAGAGGCAGGCGGATCTTTGTGAGTTTGAGACCAGCCTGGTCTACAAGAGCTAGTTCCAGTGCAGGCTCCAAAGCCACAGAGAAACCCTGTCTCGAAAAACCAAAAAAAAAAAAAAAAGCAGTCTGATTTTTGTGAGTAGAGGGCCAGCCTGCTCTATCTGGCAAGTTCTAGGTCAGCCAAGGCTACATAGTGAAACCTTGTCTCAAAAATAAAGAAAGAAAATAAAAATAACTATCACAGATTATAAATTTAATGTGCTGTGTATTTTACTACAGTTTAAAAATGAAATTAGAAAAAGATAAACAATTATGTTGCCAGCAGGCTACTTTAAAAAGTGTTAATTAAGCTTTGGCCAGAATACTGAAAGTATCCAAGCTTTACACCAACTCAAAGGCACTAAGCTGGCACAGCAATCCCATCTCTTTTGTACTGGTTGCAAGGAGAGCCTTACACATGTGGAAGCTGAGGATCAATGACAAGGTAACATGCCTCATACGGGAGTCAGTGTGAACCATAGCAGTGCAGACCCAAGCCTTATGGTGGTGGGATCACCCCGCCAGAGTTCCCGCACTACCAAAAGTCCTTACTGTTAAAACCACTTTGGCCAGTGATGTGGGGCCTCCACACTACAGGCTTAGCTTTCCCCTGCTCTCCTGGAGCTGCCCCTTCTTTCTTAACTTCCATGCTAACTGTCCACAGTTAGCTTGCAAAGCAGAATGCGCCAACTGTCCTCAGAGCGGGGTGGATGTAAGGCAGGGTAGGCTGGGGAGCAACTCAGGTTAGCCATATACTGAGGGCTGGTCCACTCTGGTCCCACTAATTTGGCCTCCTAAGGCATCCAGAATTTCAAGGGCCCTTCAGCTTCTCCAAGTTCACTTTTTAATCCAAGTCTCACAACGACTCTTTCTAATGGGGAGCCTTCAACAGCGATGGCAGAAGCACAGAAGAACAGGCAGGTCTCCTGCAACCAGGGCTAGTGATTCTGTCCAGGACCCGGGGGGAGGGGAGGGTCTCAAGCCCTTCCTCTGTCCTGTGCCAGACTGGCTGACCTACCATGCGGAGGTGACCCCAGACATAAAGCTGGCTGGGAAGATAGCACCATGGTAAGAACAGGGCCTGGGAACAACGGTAAAAGGAGACACAGGTCCTAGATCTCATCTGCCTAGAGGGGATTTTCCTAGAGTTCTTATGGAGAGGAGACCCATGGTGGCAGTCAATTTTTTCTGAGCAAGAGAGGTGGGCCTCAAGGGGTTGGAGGGTACAGACAGAAGCAAGGGACACAGCACTTACTGAGCCCTACGACAATGTACACAGCATATAGTGATAATTGGACCTCACCACCCACTTTCATTGGAATAGGGCACATAGACACAGGAATTATTTAAAATGGGGCAAAGTTAAGGAAATTGGCGATTTTCAGAATGAACAACGATGTTCACTTCTGCGGCCTCCTAAGCACAGGACTGATTTTCTGTATATAAAAGGTCATGGCATGAGGCCAGGACAATGTGTTGTCTAAGGCATTTGTGCATGCCAGGACTGGAACAGAGATCCGGGAGGCAGAGCCCTATAGCTTGCTAGGAGCAGCCTCCAAATCACCCATGACTACCACATCCCCAATTTGTACATCTAGGTTATGATAGGCCTACCACCAGTGTTCGGTGACTGGAGTGACTGAGAATCCATCTTGAAGAAGGGATTGCTGAAGGTGTGGGAGACTGGTCCAGGTAGTGGAGACAGTGTCATCAAAGGTCTCAAGAAACCAGAGTGGGAGTCTGGAAACAGACCTGGCTTAGCTGAGTGCAACCCTCAGGTAGGACTGAAAGTTCAAGACCAGCACAGCTATGTGGCTGATCCTATCACAAACAAATACATAGGAAAACAAAGTCAGGAAGCTGCATGGGGAATGTAGGACAGGCAAGGAAGAAATCCTGGAGCACCAAGCTGAGAACCCCATGCTCTGAACTCCTGGGTTGTGTCTGCCTCACTCTCAAGAGTGGATTGCTGTAGCCCTTAAGACTCCCTGTTTCCCAGCGTCCATCCTGGAGACCATCCTTTTATACAAGCAAGTACCACCCATTTTCCTGAACTCTAACCCCAGGGCTTGGCTTACAGCCTGGTGAGGTCTGGGAACCAAAGAAATGGGAGGTTTGGACCCCACAGAACTCGCAGGAGGTAGCAAGGCAGATGGCTGCTTTGCTTTCTTTTGCTGTTGTTCTGAAAGTGAACCTCATGGAGCCAGGCTGGTTTGGAATGACTATGAAGTCGATGTTGTCCCTGTATTCCTGTCCCTCTCGCCATCACCTCCCAAGTCCTGAAACTGCAGTGTGTCCCCAATGCTCAGCTCACTTACCTCTGCTTTATTGCTTTTTTTTTTCTTCAGTAGACACTGGCCAGGCGTGTGATTCCCACTGTCCCTTACCTGCCATTGCTGCATCCAGAATGATCTCCCTTGGTCACTGCCTCCTCTATCTTCTGTTACCTAATTTCTGGAGAGAAGACTTCAGTGGGAAGAACAAGAGAGTCCATGGTTGTTTATTTTCCAAGTGGCCACCACACATCATGATTATGAAAGTTAAGCCCTTGCAGTATAAACAAAACAAAAGCACCTACTAGGTGCTATGCCAATGACATATTCACTCATGGGAGAAGTGTGTGCCCAATATCAAATACGTGGGCTGCAGAACCTGCAGCTTCCATGTCCCCAATTTGGACATACAGTAGACATTCAACTACCATAGACATTGGGGAGATTCATCTTCTCTCAGATCAGAAGTCTCTCTGGGACCGCCTCTAACTACCCAGGTGAATCAAGGAACCCTTTGGCTGAAGGTTAATATGAGGGGTCCTCACAGAAAGATGCCCTGTAGAGACAGCCCAGCTGAGTCAAGTGGTTAGCATATTGGTCTAAACTATGCAGAAAGGGAAGGAGGCAGGGCTTCCTTCGGACCCCTGTGGGAGGCCCCATGTCATTCCTGCTGTACAGAAAGACTGTGGGGAAGAGGAAGTCACGAAGTAGATAGTCCTGTTCTGGCCCATCAGACTCGGAGCCCTTGGTCTTGGCCTTTGTCCTCATCCAAAAGGATGAGGTGTCCATAAAATTCTCTCTCCTGAGCTCATTCTCTAATGAGCCCCAGTACCCCCAGGTGAGGTCCTGCAGACCGCAGAAGGGGTATGCAGGTTGACAGGACAGCAGCTGAGCTGGTGGCAAACCCAAGAGTACTGTGACCAAGCTTTGGCCACCTGGCATTGGGGCTCCTAGATAGGACTCTCACTCCACGTTTGCCCAACTTGGTCTGGCTAGGACAAAAAGAGGCCTTTCTATGAAGACAACCACAGAGGCATAAAGCACGGGCTCAGAATCTGGGGCAAGGGATGGAATATAGAGTCCATACAGAGGCCCCTCCAGAGATGGGGTCTCATGGTGACAATGCTTTGAGATGAGCTGAAGTTAAGTTATCGGTGCATGGCCACCTGGAAGTGGAGGTTAACCCCTGAGCAGGGGACCTGGAGCCCCAACATCTTTCTTCTTTAGGGTGGAGGTATCCCAAATTCCATGACAGTCTCTGTGGCTGTGCCAGTCAGAGGCAGGCCCTGTGGCAGCTAGGGAAACTGAGGCTCTAGATCGCTTGTCATCACAGGTGCGCACACCATGGCTGCACTGATGTTCAGCGAGAGGTCTGGCCCGAGGCCCTGACAGCACTGGAGGCCCTCATAGCGTGCGCACACATTCAGTGAGATGCAGACAGAGGCACGTTCAGTGAGATGCAGAGAGAGGCGACCACGCTCTTCTGCCTGGCCTCCCCCCACTGTAGCCAATGTGCTGCAGCTGCATGCCTTTGCCGAACCCAGAGGCTCCTTGCATGCGGCGCTGCTTGTGCACGGTCATCCTGTGCCCTTTAGCGCCATCTTTCGCTCTGACGGCCGGCCGCTGGCACCATGTGTGAGCCACGTGGGAGCAGTTCAGCAGGTGCTGGGTGCTGTTCGCTGACGGTAGGCGATGCACCAGAGCTCAGGGACTCAGCACCGGTCACCTGGTGCCTCCCAAGGTATCCTTGTGCTGGGTCAAGATCAGAATATCCCAAGTGACGAGTTCTTGGTCTATGATGCATTAGTGGCAACCTCACCAACTTCCACCTGTGGGACCCGGCTCTGAGCACCGCGCAGATGACACAAGCTCGCGCCTGTGCGCCACCCCCAGGGGGCCTGTTCTTTCAATGTGACCCAGAAGCGCTAGGCTTCATGCCCCCCCTCCCCGCTCCACGCCGCCACCTGCCGTTGCTGGCCATGCGCGTGTGCCTGCTCTGTCCTGGTAGGACGTGGGCCTCCCCAGCCCAGCTGCTATGCCTTTCCCCTGGGTAGTCCACTCGACCCTTCTAGACACTCCAGCCTCCCACTCAGACTTTGTCAGTTTGATCTCTCCCAGTTCTTGCCGTGCCCTCCAGGCCAACAGTGTCTGCTCTGAAGCTGCCAAATCTTAATAGCCTAAGGCTTAGTGTGGGCTTGCTCAGTGCTGTCTTCAGTGCCCAGCTCCCCTCTCGACACACCACCCCATGGTGCGGTGATGCTGCCTGCTGGTTCCCAGTCATGAGCAGGCATCTTTTGTACCTGCATGGGTAAATGGGTACAGTATCCACTGCATAGAGAGCCAAGATGTGGTCTTGTCGTCTTGCTACTCTGGCCAGTGCCCACAGAGGAGTGCCCCACGTGGAACCCAGGATCCAGCAGCAAGGGCTCGCTCTGAACTTTGCTTTGCTTCACCCACAGCCCTTTCTCTGCTGCTACCAAATAGGTGCACCTTAGCTGTGCTGTAGCTCTGCTGAAGAGCAGGACAGCAGAGAAGTCTACACACCAGGCAGGCAGTCCCAACAGAGCCTCAATTTCCCAATCTAGCACACTGTTCAGTTCTCCAGACACTGCCACAGATGTGCTCTTCCTGTCCAAAACAGCACATGGGGATGGTCATAGTACAGGCCGGCCCCTCTGTTGTCCAGGGCCTAACCTGGCCTCCACTCTTTTGCAGAGACTTATCAGCAGCTTCAGGACTTCCAGTCATGGCCAGATCAGGATGTCATCAGCAGAGTCAATGCTTTGGCCAATGCCACTGTGGTAAGCCCATCCCTGGAGCCTGGAATGTCTGCAGCACCATGGGTCAACTCCCTGGACCTTATTTTCCTCACACACCTGAGGTTTACAGAAATTCAGTTTGTTTTAGAATCCCTGATAGCTGGGAGCTTGTGACAGATTTGATGCACTAACAAGATCCTGGTAGTGCCCAGATGTGACCCTGGAGAGCTCCCTCTTGTCAGTTGTTCCTCAGCCCACAGCTTCTCCCAGCCCCCTTCTCTGAAGCTCCTGGGATCCTGTCCTTGGACAAGGCTTCTAGCTTCCTGGGACTCCTTGAGAGAGTCCTGGCAGAAGAGAGATCCCCTGGGGCCTGCTGCCCTGCTGGCCATCCTGCACTTTCTGAAGAGGGTAACTGCTTTCAGAGCTGAGGAGCCAGAGCTGCAGACCAAGCTCTGGGAGGAACTTGGCAGAGGCTTCATGTCTGTGGCCAGTCTGGTCCTGGAGGAGCGCTAATCAGCTGGTGTTTAGCTGTCTATCACCGAGGTGAGGCAGGCAAGGCCGGGTAGGATCTGGTCTTGCAGCTCCCTTATCATATACGAGTCAGCACCCATTTCTGGACTGCATTTCTCCATCCCGCAGGAGACGCTCCTTTAGTCACTGAGTGGAAATCGTACTTGAACACTGCACATAGTTAAGAACGGTATTAAGAGGCACTGATGGATAAGGACCTTCCCCATATCCAAGAATCTGCCAACTGCCTCAAGTGGGGTGTCCTCCATGTGGAGTGGTCTGCCCAACACGTCTGCCTAAATCACAGGCAGGTGCTCTGGAGAACAGGAATTGCCACTGGAAGGAGAGACTTATAAAACTCGTCTTTGCAAAGTGCTAGTGGGCCGAATTCGGAACAGGGTACGAGGGTAAGTAGAAATGGCACAACCCAAGAGGCTGGTGCTAAGGAATGGGTCACCAGACAGGTAAAGATGTATGAAGTCCACCTGTAACTAGGGATTTAGGGCACTGTGATAGATGAGGAAATACCAGACTGTGGACCTCAGTATTCTCATTAGAGAATGGGCACACTTGCCTTGTTAAGACTGGATGTCTTGCCCAGCAGAAAGTGGATAACAACTCAATGAATTTTCTTGGGTTTCCTTCCCTGTGCTCACTCCCACATGACTTTGGGTTTTGTTTTGTTTTGTTTTTTAAATAGGAGACTTGAGCACCTATTCACTCTGAATCAGTAGTGAGAGGGGAGTGGCCCAGAGGCAGCAGGCTCCAGCTGGCACACAGAGCAGTAACCACACGCCATACTAGACCCGCAAGTTGACTCAGTAGACAGCAGTTGAAGGGGTCTGAGGTAAGCAATGGAAGCCAAGCCTTGATCTTGAGGCCATTAAGGGTTTGTAGCCAGAACCCCAAGCATCTCTGACCCCCAGGTCAGGGCCTGTGGTGGTGGAGCCTGGAGTAGGGGTGGGGGCAGAGCTACAGCTTCTTTCCAAGTGGCTGATGGGCTATGCCCTGGGGTCGAGTGTCAGCACTGGCATCCCTGCTGAGCTCAATGCTGACCTCTGAACAGACTCACATTCACATCCAGCTTTGCCTTACTGGTGAGCAACCATCCACTCCCACAACTAGCCCAGAGACCTTCCTCAGTATGCTCTCTGAGAGTTCACTCTCTGTACCTCCATGCACTTCATGCCATTCAGACTCCCACAATGCCCTTTTCCCCTTGATCTCTGAGCAAATTCCTCCCCCTTGGAGCCCTGCTTGAGCAGAAAATCACACACACATTTGAGTTCTCTCTTGGCAGGCAAGTCTTCCTAACATCTTGAACATGCCCCTGCATAATAGGACTGTCCCTCCTCTTTCTGTTGCCCCTGGGGTCACAGGTGTATTTGAATTTGGGTCTGCCCAGGGCTAGACCCAAGTTCACATTCATCGAGTATTTGTAGATCCATTTGGGGACTTCCATAGTGAGTTCATAGGTCCCACCCCACGGTAATACCCTTCTCTCAGAGCTGCAAAACGCCTTGGTCTAGGGGCTCCACCTCTCTGGCCTTGAATAGCAGGCCTCCAGTCCTGTGTGGGTAGAAGGGAAACCCACCCTGCAGCTGGACAGCCTGGCAGAAAGCCCTCCATCCTGAAGTCAAATGACTCCTTTTGATCCTGGGCCTGGAAGTCCAAAGCCTGCACCTGATGGAGGCCAACACTGCAGGGCACACATTCACCACTCCTGGCAGACACCCAGATGTACCAGGCCACATCCACATCCCTGCAGGTGAAGTGAGGCTGCTCCTAGGGAAAGGCAGGTGAAGAGGAAAACTGTCTGGAAGCCTACTGTGTTCTAGGTGAACTGTCGACTCTAACATCACTGGCTGTGCTTCTCTGAGAGGCTGCCTTCACTTGCAAACTTGATGACAGTAGTTCTACTCAGAAAGCTCTGAAGAGCTACCTACTTGAGCGATGGACTGGTCACTGTGGTTGTATGAAGAGGGAGCGGGTTCTCTACAAACTGGCATGGAAAGGCTTTCATGGCATGGGGTTTGATTTCACAGTTTGTAAAATCCAAACTCCCAATTCCTTTTTTCTTTTTAAACTCTTGGAACATTTAAAGAAAGCTTAAGCCTCTGTTTCTCACAAGGGGTCATTTTGAGGCACGCATACACCCACTGTGGCGGCTGTATCAGTTTGTCTGCATAGCCTCCCAAGACCCTCCATCAGCCTGGTTACAGTTTCGTTCCTCAACCCCCAAGACACCTGAACCCAGAAACAGATGTTCAAGTCCTTTATGCAGCATGGAAGTTATGGTGTTGTGCACACAGTCTCCTGGATTCTCTCAGTTCCCTAGTTCACTCGTGGAATGCAATGCAATGTATTATGTGAAGTCATATTCTAAGGTCTGCTTTAGGAACTCATGACCAGAAAAAGTCCCTACATGTTCAGGATAGAGGCAATTTTTGTTTAATATTTTCTTTGATCTAAGGCCTGTTGGAGACATAGAAGCAGAACCTGAGAATACAGTGAGTAGACTAAGTATGCAGTTTACCATACTACTTAAATGTTTTTAATTACGTTTTTAGTTATCATTTAAATGATGACTTTATTAGTTTTTCGAGGATCCTCTACACTGATTTCCATGGCCCCGGTAGCTGTTTTCGTCCCCGCCAGCACTGCACAAGTTTCCTTTCCCTATGTCTTTGCCAATGTGTATTGTTGCTTGTTTTCTGTTTTAAAAGATTTTTTTGTAGCCAGGTGGTGGTGGCACATGCCTTTAATCCCAGAATTTGGGAGACAGAGGCAGGCAGATTTCTTAGTTCAATGCCAGCCTGGTCTACAGGGTATCCAGGACAGTCAGGACTATACAGAGAAACCCTGTCTCAAAAAAAAAAAGCAAAAAAGATTTATTTGTATCATTTTAGGTTATGTATACATGTGGGAGGTACAGGTACCCACATAGGCAGAAGTGTTGGAGTCTTGCTCCCACCGCCCACCCCTCTGGAGTTATAGACAGTTTGAGTTGCCTAACACGAGTGCTGGGAAGCCAGCTCCAACCTCTGCAAGAGCAGTGCATGCTCTTAACCCCTGAGTCATCTCTCCAGTCCCCATTGTTTATTTTCTTGATGATGCAATGGGTAAGATGATGCAATGGGTAAGGTGATGCAATGGCTAAGATGATGTAATGGGTAAGGTGATGCAATGGCTAAGATGATGCAATTGATAAGATGATGCAATGGGTAAGATGTTGCAATGGGTAAGATGATCTCAAAGCGCTTTTGATTTGCAGTTCCCTGGTGACTAAGGGTGTTGCACATTTTATTATATATTTATCAGTCATTTGCAGTTCTCTTTGAGAACTGTTTATTAGCCCATTTTTGGATTGAATCATTTGTTTGGGGGAGGGTTGGTGTTCAATTTTTAGAGTTCTTTATAGATTTTAAATGTTAATTCTTGTCATATATATAGTTAGCCAAGATGTTCTCATTCTGAAACCTGTCTCTTCACTTGACCCAATGTCTCTTTTTGTGCATTTAAAAAAATTTAATTCCATGCAATCCATTTGTCAATTCTTTTATTTTTAAAGATTTTTATGTATGTATTTTTTTACTTCTTTTTTTATATTTATTTAATTATTATCTATACAACATTCTGTCTGTGTGTATGCCTGCAGGCCAGAAGAGGGCACCAGACCCCATTACAGATGGTTGTGAGCCACCATGTGGTTGCTGGGAATTGAACTCAGGACCTTTGGAAGAGCAGGCAATGCTCTTAACCTCTGAGCCATCTCTCCAGCTCCCTTTATGTATGTATTTTATGTGTAAGAGTGCTTTGTCTGCATATATGCTTGTACACCAGAAGAGAGCATCAGACTGTGAACTGCCATGTGGGTACTAGAAATTGAACTCAGGTCCTCTGGAAGAGCAGCCAGTGCTCTTAACTCCTGAGTCATCTCTCCAGTACCCCATGTAACATGAGGGCCTGCTTGTTGGGGTTTCTGTTCTACCCAGTTCCCACAGCCGGTAAATCCCAAAGAAAATCACACAGAGGTCCATATAAGTTATAAACTGATTGGTCCATTAGCTCAGGCTTCTTGTTAACTTTTATAACTTCTATTAGCCCATTATTCTTATCTATGTTAGCCACATGGCTCGGTACCTTTTTCAGCGGGGCAGGTCACATCTTCCTTCTTCAGTATCTGGACAGGACTATGGAAAGAGCTTCCTTCTTCCCAGAATACTCCTGTTCTCATTGACCCACCTCTACTTCCTGTCTGGTTGTCCCGCCTGTACTTCCTGCCTGGCTACTGGCCAATCAGCATTTATTTAAAATATAATTGACAGAATATAAACCATTGTCCTGCACCACCCCCATGTGTCATTTTATTTTATTTGAGAAAAGATCTTGCTATGTAGCCCTGGCTAATCTAAAACTTGCTATGTAAACAGTACTAGCATCGAATTTAAATAGGTATACTGTCTCTGCCCCTAGATGCTGAGACTAAAGGCATGCACCACCATGTCCAACCCCAATTCAAAGTTTCATGCATTATATTAAGGTTGATATATTATGATTTTTTACATTTATTTATGTGTGTGCACATGCATGAACATACATGTACATGAGCCACACCAGTGTGTATGTGTGTGTGTGCGTGTGTGTATGTGTCTGTACGTGTGTGTGTGTGTGTGTGTGTGTGTAGGTCAGAAAACAACTTACAGGAATTAGTTCTCCTCTTCTACCATGTAGGCCCCAGGGACTGAACTCAGACTTAGTAGCAAGCCCCTTTACCTGATGAGCCATCTTACCAGCCCCAGAATTGTATTTTTTTGTTGTTGTTTTTTTGAGACAGGGTTTCTCTGTGGCTTTGGAGCCTGTCCTGGAACTAGCACTTGTAGACCAGGCTGGTCTCAAACTCACAAAGATCCGCCTGACTCTGCCTCCTGAGTGCTGGGATTAAAGGCGTGCGCCACCACCGCCCGGCCAGAATTGTATTTTTTCATACAAAGTGAGAATTGGGGATCTAGTTTTGTTCTTCTACAAGTGAGCATCCACCTTTCTCAGCAGCGCTTGTTGAAACGACTGTCTTTCCTACAATTTATGCTTGTGGTAACTTTGCAGAAAATCACATAATCACACACACATGCATGCGCACACGTGTACATGCATGCCCATATGCATGCACACACACACACACATGAACACACACACACTATGCTTATGCCTTCCCCATGCTCCCATACACACTCATGTACCTGCCCTGCCCTCATTCCTACCCCGAGGTCTTTCCACAGAAGATTCTGAAGCCTGTCTGCTCCTTTGGAACTGAAGTGTCAAGTGAGTTTCCATCTTCATGTATTTATTTCTGTCTTTGTATGTGTATGGGTATTCACATGCCACCACACACACGTGAAGATCATAGGACAACTTCCAAGAGTCAGCTTTGTCTTTCTAACCTGTGGGTCCTGGGGATTGAACCCAGATTGTCAGGTTAGCCTGGCAGTAGGTACCTTTCCCTGATAAACCATCTCACCAACCCCCAAATAAGACAGTTTAAAAAATGACGTCCGCTCTACTTACAAAGGAGTTAAGACTCAGGGGTGTTTGAGGTCTCCCTAAAATTGCTTTTCAGATTGACTCCAGACCCCATACAGCTCCAGGGAAGCTGGGGGTGTGTTACCCAGATGGCATTGAGCTTCTACCCTAGAAGGCCTGTTAAAGAGATAGAATTGACTCTGAGATGTGCCCAGGAGACTCAGCTATCCAGTGGCTGCTAGAGGGTTTCCTGTGACATTGATGAAGTCTTCACCTGGGGATTGACATCAGCAACCAATGTTTAACAAGCAATACAGGCAAGAAATAGAGACCCTGTTTGCTCTGATCTTCTTTAGTCCTGCCATCCCTGAGAAAGTCTGTCTTCCTTTTTAACTAAAGTTGGTGGAAACTGGGGCCCAGAGGATCAGTTACCAAAATCACATCACTAGAGGAAAGGCAGTCGTGGGCTTTAGGCTCTGCAGAGAGACCTCTGCCTGCTCTACCCTTTCCTGTGTTTGCCACATCTCAAGAGCCTCTTTGCTCCAACACCAAGTTCAGAGGCAAGGGCTCTGTTGCTGGAGGCTACTTGTTCATAAGAGAAAGAGAGAAGTTGGGTGTGGTGGCGCACACCTTTAATCCCAGCACTTGGGAGTCAGAGGTAGGAGGATCTCTGTGAGTTCAAGGACAGTCTTGTCTACAGAGTGAGTTCTGGAACAGTCAAAAAAATGCAGAGAAACCCTGTCTCAAAAAAAATAAAAGAAATAAAGTTTAAAATAAAACCATGTAAAGATGGAAAATACACAGAGAATCTGGATACTGTATGTTACTGTGTTGCCTTTAAATTGTTTGATGGCTGAGGAAGGAGCAACAGCAGCTAAGACATTTGATTATAAATGCTGCTGGATTAATCCAACATATATATTTTGAAAATGCCTTGACTTCAAAATTTAAGTCAAAAGATATGTTACTTTGGAGAAGAGGTTTTGCTTTTGTTTCCATAGGAAATTAGAGGCTTTGGATTTATTCTGGGCTAAAAAAAAATCAGGTCTGGTCAAAAAAGACCCCTGAGAAATCTCTGGTAGAAACAGATGGCCCAGATGTCTGAGTTCTACAGCCAGAACAGCCTCAAGACTGCTGCCTGAGATGATCAAGCCTCACAGGATACTCCAGTCAGGACTTGATCCTAACTCTAAATTTTCTTTAGATCCCCATAAGATTATCAGTGAATCAGCAGAAAGTAC